>CM042217.1:1572093-1654593 GCA_023566465.1 Cottus gobio
TGAGACAGATTACAGTAGACAGATTGCGGTGAGACGGATTACAGTAGACAGATTACAGTGAGACAGATTACAGTGAGACAGATTACAGTGAGACAGATTACAGTAGACAGATTACTGTGAGTCAGATTACAGTAGACAGAATACAGTAGACAGATTACAGTGATACAGATTACAGTGAGACAGATTACAGTGAGACAGATTAAAATTATTACAGTGAGTCAGATTACAGTGAGTCAGATTACAGTAGACAGATTACAGTGAGACAGATTACAGTAGACAGATTACAGTGAGTCAGATTACAGTAGACAGATTACAGTGAGACAGATTACAGTAGACAGATTACAGTGAGACAGATTACAGTGAGACAGATTACTGTGAGTCAGATTACAGTAGATAGATTATAGTGAGACAGATTACAGTAGACAGATTACAGTGAGTCATATTACATTGAGACAGATTACAGTGAGACAGATTACAGTAGGCAGATTACATTGAGACAGATTACAGTGAGACAGATTACAATGAGACAGATTACAGTAGGCAGATTACAGTGAGACAGATTACAGTGAGTCAAAGAGGAACCAGTGTTATGACAACCTTCTGATGACCTCAGAGCTTCCATCTTTGTTCTGTCTCTGTGTCCGCCTCCTTTCTTTCCCATGAGCCTTGGCAGAGGTCAAAGTTCACAAAAGCCCTCGAATGAACAAAGCGAGAGAGGCGACGGACGAGATGAGGAGAGGTGAGTCACAGAGGGACTCCTTCTCAAACCTTGAATAGGACGGCGTCCCTAAGTCCCGCCTCCACTCAGGTTAGCGTGGCACTCTGATTCAGAGCCCCGAACTAAAGGAGCCCAAAGCAAGACTTTATCTAGTGCCCCTTTCTTCCCCAAATCCACCACCAGACCTTCATCGTTCATGCAGTCACGCAGAGACAGCTTGTCTTTGCCCTTGAGATGTGAGAGAGGTGGAAACCAGGTCTCTGGTAGTGGATCAGTTGAAACCAGGTCTCTCGTAGTGGATCGGTGGAAATCAGGTCTCTCGTAGTGGATCAGTAGAAACCAGGTCAGGACCAGTAGCCTCAAACACTGGAGGCTTATTTTTGCTTCATCAGCCATTTGTCTCAATGTGTTTACACAGAAACAGAATAGACAGGAGTATTATGTACACAAGTACATCAGGAGTATTATGTACACAAGTACATTAGGAGTATTATGTACACAAGTACATCAGGAGTATTATGTACACAAGTACATCAGGAGTATTATGTACACAAGAGACCTGGTCCAGCTCAGAGTCTTAGTCTTGTACAGCAGCGGTCCCCAACCACCAGGCCACGGCCTGGTACCGGTCCATGGGTCCCTTGGTACCGGTCCGTGGGTCCCTTGGTACCGGCCCATGGGTCCCTTGGTACCGGTTCATGGGTCCCTTGGTACCGGGCCGTAGGGTCCCTTGGTACCAGTCCGTGGGTCCATTGGTACCAGTCTGTGGGTCCATTGGTACCGGACCATGGGTCCCTTGGTACCGGGCCGTGGGTCCCTTGGTACCGGTCCCTTGGTACCGGGCTGTGGGTCCCTTGGTACCGGGCCGTGGGTCCCTTGGTACCGGTCCATGGGTCCCTTGGTACCAGTCCGTGGGTCCCTTGGTACCGTGCCGTGGGTCCCTTGGTACTGTACCGTGGGTCCCTTGGTACCGGTCCAAAGGGCCGCACAGAAAGAATGAATGAAAAAAATGTTGATTGAATATCAAGGTCTGAAATTTGAAAACCCGTCTGTGCGTCTGAGCCTCAAGGTCACGTGATACGTTAAAGAAATCAAGGCAGAATATCCTGAGATCGCCAAGAAGCTCTGAAACCTGCTTCCATTTCTAACATCCTGTCTTTGTGAAGCAGGTTTTAAGTTAAGTTAAGTTGAGGACCGCTGCTGTAGACCACATCCAGCACAGCTGAGCAGCAGACAGGAGGTCAGAGGTCAGAGGTCACAGACACTGGGAGGAAGAGTTCAAGAGAATTTGTCTTTATGTGTAACATTTAACCTGTCTGTCTGTCTGTCTGTCTGTCTGTCTGTCTGTCTGTCTGTCTGTCTGTCTGTCTGTCTGTCTGTCTGTCTGTCTCATGCATGTGACCCTGTGTGACCTTTGACCCCTCCCCCTCCAGCCATGTACTCGGTGGCGATAACAGTGGAGCGTGACAGAGTGACGGGAGAAACCCGGGTTCTGTCCACGAACACCACACTTCCTGTTGACCTGTCTCACCACGGGGTCAAAGTGTACGAGGACGAGAGGAAAGGTGATGTCATCATCAGAGACAGGGACCTTTTAAGATCAGCTGATCCTTTATCGCCCCTGAGGGGACAGAAAGACCATCAAACACTTCCTCCCCTTCCTCCTCTTCCTCTTCTTCCTTTCGTCCCCTTCGTCCCCTCCGTCCCTTCCTCCCCTTCCAGCTGAAGGTCTTTCATTGTAGATTGAGTGACATCACACAGTGTAGGAGGATGGTGTGTTCCTTTTGGTCCTCCAGCTGAGACTGGGTCCTGGTCTGGACTCGGACCCTGATGCTGATTCTGTGTCTCTCAGTGGTCCACGAGGTGAACGGGGAGGATGGCGTCCAGCTGCTCAGCTCCTCCGAGGTGGAGGAGCTCATCCACAAAGCCGACGAGGCCTCGATGATGTCACAGGCCACGGTGACCCCTCCCCCAACAGAGGAGGTCCAGGAGGAGGCGCTGACGGAGATCACCGGGCTGGAGACCAAACCGGGCGGAGCACCGAGCATGACGGAGATCACCGGGCTGGAGACCAAACCGGGCGGAGCGCCGAGCATGACGGAGGCCAGCGTCGAGAACCCAGTCACCATGGTGTTCATGGGGTATCAGAACGTGGAGGACGAGGACGAGACCAAGAAGGTTCTGGGTCTCGAGGGGACCGTGAAAGCCGAGCTGGTCCTCATCCACGACACCAACGGGAAAACACCACCGGGCGGTGAGCAGGAGGAGACACCAGCTACACCCCCACCCGCCGCGCCGCCCTCCACCAAACCTCCGGAGATGGCAGCCGCGAGCAACAGGGAGACGGAGGAGGGGAAGGGTGGAGCGGTGGAGGGGAAGGGTGGAGTGGTGGAGGGGAAGGGTGGAGCGGTGGAGGGGAAGGGGGGAGCAGTGGAGGTGAAGAGTGGAGCGGTGGAGGTGAAGAAGGAGAAGCAGCCGTGTAAGTGCTGCAGCATCATGTGATCCTGCAGGGGGCGCCGCTTCAAAATATAGTCGTATTAAAATATAAAGAAAGGAGACTTTCCAGGACAGAAACTACAGGAAGTCAACTCCACCCACAGCCTTCAGCCCCGCCCTCAGCCCCTCCTCTAACAACATGACATAATTTCCTGTTTCTTCATTTTCTTGTTTTATATAACCTCTCTTTACTTTTTTCTATTTTTTGAAGCCTTTTTACTTTTGTACTCATGTTAGCATTAGCTTAGCATTATCTTAGCATTAGCTTAGCATTAGCTTAGCATTAGCCTCCTCTCTCTTTATAAGCTCCACAATAGAAAATTGTGAATTAATTTTAGAGTTGTATTTATTTAATTTTGTAAGTTTCTCCTGCAGATTTTCATGATTCTGTTTGTTGGAGTTTTATAAAGTAAGTAAGTAAGTAAGTAAAATGTATTTATAAAGCGCTTTTCACAGATAAAATCACAAAGTGCTGTACAACAGAATAGGTAGGACAAACAGTATAAAATACATACATATATCAAAGGAAAGGGACGCTAGTGAGAACCCATCAACCAAAAGCTTTCCTAAATAAGCAAGTTTTCAGGTCCTTTTTAAAAGAGACAACAGAGCCAGCCAGACGCATGGACAGGGGCAGGGCGTTCCACAGTCTGGGAGCAACAGACTGAAAAGACCGGTCCCCTCGGGTCTTATAACGAGTCTTAGGGACTGCAAGCAAATTTTGGTCAGAGGACCGAAGAGTCCGGCTAGGGAGATACGGCTTCAAAAGGTCTCGGATATACTGTGGGGCCTGACCGTTTAAGGCCCTGAAAGTCAGCACTAAAACCTTAAAGTCAATCCTGAATTTTACAGGGAGCCAATGGAGAGCCGACAAGACTGGAGTGATATGAGACCTTCGAGGGGCACCTGTTAAAAGTCTAGCAGCAGAATTTTGAACAATTTGCAGTTTGTTCAAAGCAGACGTATTGAGACAGGTAAACAGAGAGTTACAGTAGTCAAGCCTTGTTGATATGAAAGCGTGAATTATCATTTCCAGGTCATTCTTTGACAACAATTTGCGAATTAAAAGAGAAAATAAAAGTGAGTCCACTCAAGAAAGTGATTCTGTATTTCTGTTTGCTGATGCTCACCACCTCCGTCACCTCTATAACCTCTATATCCTCATCACCTCTACCCCCTCTATAACCTCTATATCCTCATCACCTCCATCACCTCTATCACCTTTACCCCTTTTATCACCTCTATAACCTCCATCTCCTCTATAACTCCATCACCTCTATAACCTCCATCACCTCTGTAACCTCTATATCCTCATCACCTCTACCCCTCTATCACCTCTATAACTCATCACCTCTATAACCTCCATCACCTCTATAACTCCATCACCTCTATAACCTCCATCACCTCTGTAACTCCATCACCTCTATAACCTCCATCACCTCTGTAACCTCCATCACCTCTATAACCTCTATATCCTCATCACCTCCATCACCTCTATCACCTTTACCCCTTTTATCACCTCTATAACCTCCATCCCCTCTATAACTCCATCCCCTCTATAACTCCATCACCTCTATAACCTCCATCACCTCTGTAACCTCCATCCCCTCTATAACTCCATCCCCTCTATAACCTCCATCACCTCTATAACTCATCACCTCTATAACCTCCATCACCTCTGTAACTCCATCACCTCTATAACTCATCACCTCTATAACCTCCATCACCTCTGTAACCTCCATCCCCTCTATAACTCCATCACCTCTATAACCTCCATCACCTCTGTAACCTCCATCCCCTCTATAACTCCATCCCCTCTATAACCTCCATCACCTCTATAACTCATCACCTCTATAACCTCCATCACCTCTGTAACTCCATCACCTCTATAACTCATCACCTCTATAACCTCCATCACCTCTATAACTCCATCACCACTATAACCTCCATCCCCTCTATAACTCCATCACCACTATAACCTCCATCACCTCTATAACCTCCATCACCTCTGTAACCTCCATCCCCTCTATAACTCCATCACCTCTATAACCTCCATCACCTCTGTAACCTCCATCACCTCTATAACCTCATCACCTCCATCACCTCTGTAACCTCCATCCTCTCTATAACTCCATCACCTCTATAACCTCCATCACCTCTGTAACCTCCATCCCCTCTATAACTCCATCACCTCTATAACCTCCATCACCTCTGTAACCTCCATCACCTCTATATCCTCTATATCCTCATCACCTCCATCACCTCTATCACTTTTACCCCCTCCATCACCTCTATAACCTCTATATCCTCCATCGCCTCTATAACCTCATCACCTCTATAACCTCCATAACGTCTATAACTCCATCACCTCTATAATCTCATCATCTCCATAACCTCCATTAATCATTAACAGATGAAGTGTCCACAAAAACCTCCATCTCGCTACGTAAAGTCATGAGTAGGTTCACGTGATCCACCTTGTTTATTACATGGACCTTTAGTCCGTTAGAACCCTTTAGAACCCTTTTGTGTGTGTGTGTGTGTGTGTGTGTGTGTGTGTGTGTGTGTGTGTGTGTGTGTGTGTGTGTGTGTGTGTGTGTGTGTGTGTGTGTGTGTGTGTGTGTGTGTGTGTGTGTGTGTGTGCGTGCGTGCGTGCGTGCGTGTGTGTGTGGGCAGGGTGTGTGGGGGGGGGGGGGGGGGGGGGTCGTCATTGTGAGTGTGTTTCTGTTGATCAGCAGCATTCCTGACAAACTCTACCGCTCAGCAACACACATGCACACACACACACACACACACACACACACACACACACGGTCCGTGTGGATCAGTCCTCCATCAGCCGGCGGAGCTGGACCTGCAGGTGAGTCCAGGCTCTGTTTGTCTCTGTTTGTAGTTACCTGTGTGACATCATCATGACATCACATCCAGCCGTTTGTTAAAAGTCAGCGATACAAATAGAGAAATACAAACGTTATCTTAGCCCCGCCCAGCTCCAGCAGACGGACGACGTGATTGGACGCTGCTGACTCCCACAGTGACTGTTTGTTTACATCATTATCTGTGAACACATTAATTTATCTGGTGACAAACAAACATACTGATCCATAAATCCACTGTTTGAAAAGCTGACTCACTCCGTCTCTCAGGGTTTATAGGGATTTGTTCCTGCTGAACCAGGACCAGTCAGATCCAGTGCAGGCCAGGATGTTCAGGTACACTCCTCCAAGTTCTCTGTTACAGTCTGGTTGTTAAATAAATATCTCAAATGAAACACAATTTAAAAAGCACAGAAGAAAATAAAATTCTAATGCATTCAGAGGACAGAAATGTGTTTGGATTAAAGGAATTGCTGTAGAATATAATTTTTTACAAACATTTTACTAAAATATTTTTTGAGGATAAATAAAACGTTGATACTGTTATGAAAATAGATAAAGAAGAAAAAAACAGTGAAGACAGGTCGACATCGTGCCAGTGCATGATTTCTTTATTTTATCTTTATTTTTGTGCAGCCAGAGAATAATGTCAATAAGGGTCCTCACAAATACAGAAATACAAACAAGTGTGTGTGCGTCAGGGTGGGCGGGGTCTAGTGTGTGGTGGGCGGAGTCTCTGATTGGACGATAGAAGCTGAACTTTGTCACTTCAGTCAGTTATTATCTAGTCTGAGAGTTTCTGCTGCTGACAGGAAGCTGATCTCGGGTGAGAAAAACTGCTTTAATAACTAAAAATAACTAAATCATCATTATTTAAAACCAGTAGCTTGTATATATGTACTGCATGTATACATGTACTGTATATATATATGAAAACAAAAACATGGATAAACCTGGTGAGAAAGGAATGTTTGACCACAGCTTCACAGCTTAATAAATATGACTTATGATGACTAGCTTATATTGAAACAGATATTATAGTTATGTGTTGTACTTCAGACTGCCTGTCTTATAACCACATTAAAGACTATTTATTACAAAACAAAATATAAACAAAGTCTTTGACCTTGAACAGTTTAAAAACGGTTTTGTATATGTATCACATGATATCCTCCCATCAGCCTGATGGGGGCGCTGCAGGAGACGTCCTGGGGTTTGCTCTGACCTCCTGTCTGTCTGCTGGCTTTATCAGCTGACAGCAGCCGTCAGACTGCAGGCGCGGCAGTTTATCTCACTCAGACACACTCATGCTACGATGCTAATGCTAACATCTATGACTGACTGTCAGAGTCATCTCTTGTGACTTCTGATTGGCTCTTGAGTATCGTGCTCTCAGTCTCAAATCATAAGAAATTATAAGCTTCAAGGACCTTTAAAACTGAATTGTTTCACATTATTATCTGTTGTATATATAACTCTAATATACATACCTATCTGTTGTATACATCCCTATCTCCGGTATTTACAACTATCTGTTGTATTTCCTGTATAGATAAGTCTCTTGTCTAGATGGCTACATTGTAACACACAGGTTGCCGTGGTGACCTCTCCTTCCTTTATGGGCTGTAAACGTTATCACTGATCGTTCAGCTCTGATAAACTTTATGGACATTCTTCAGATTTATTTTCTTCAAACCAGAAAACAAAACTGATGATCACAGTTCAACACAGTACTTCCAATCAACTACTGTACCATACATTTTGAGGTATTTCTATTTTACTGCTACTTTATACAATACTTCTGTGCTTTTTTGTACTTCTACTGCTACTTTATACTTCTACGTTTCTTTATACTTACACACTACATCTGGAGTCCGTAACCTGAATCTGTTTCCTTCATAACTGACCTTCCATTGTAAACATCTTCTCTGTTGTTTCAGAGACTCTCGTCAGTCGACCAAAAGGATGTTCTGACTCCTCAGAGCTCCTTTCAGCGTCTTCCTCCATCTGAACCTCCATCAGCCCCTGCAGCCGCCCCTGCAGCCATGGACAGCATACCAAGGAACTGGGTACTGAAGCCTCTTTCCCCCCTCCTGCAACCCTCAGACCTGCGCACCATCGCCGGCCCGGCACGTAGGGAATCTCCAGACATGAGCAATCCGGTCTTCAGCTCCGACAGCTACAACAGCATCTCCATCGCTCGTAGTCATTCTTCAGTGGTCGTCTCCTCCAAGCAGGGTGACGGGTGCAGACACATTGTAGTTCAGGCTCGGCAGGTCGCCTTGTCGCAGGGTGGAGGCAGTGCCAGCGATGAGTGGCATCCCAGCAGCCCCGGCAGTCCCAGCAGCAGCTTGGGCTCTCCCTGCGGTTTCTATTCTTTCGTGGAGGATCCGGCAAGTCCCGAGGCCGAGCAGAACGAAGCCTGGATGCTCTCACCGCAGCGGCAGACTCAGCTGTCGACCCTGAAGGAGGAGAAAGGGTTCAAACTACAGACCTACACCAGCAGCAGGAAGCCAGAGAGTCTTTTTGCAGAGAGCGATGGAGACTCACAGTACCAAGTGGATCGGAGGAACGGCAACAAAGACATCCGGGAGGAAGAGGACAACCAGCTTCGGAAGGAGATCATTCGCAGCCAAGCGCCAAAGAAGAACCCGACATTTAAAGACCAGCTGAGTGCGCTGGAGGACCTGGATCTGAGCAGATCTACCAACAAACTGATAGAGGGTCTGAGCGTGAGTTACAGTACTGTCAGCTCCAGAGCAGAACCTCCCTGCCCTGCTGAGCCCGGGACCGTTGACAAGGAGCAGATCAACTTCAGTGCTGCCCGCCAACAGTTCCTGAAGATGGAGCAGGACCGGGTGACGGCCCTGTCCAGCCCTCTGAGGTCCTCAAGAACACACCTGAACGTGTCTCTGCAGCCACATTCTGATGTGTCCTCGTCAGAGCAGGTGGAGACATACGACAGCTTGGAAGTGAGCAAAGATAAGACGGAAGAAGATGAGATCTACCCAGAGAAGAAGGTGACGGTGTGGAGGATCAAGGAGAGTCTCAGCCGACAGAGCAGTGTGTTCGATGACCTGGAGGAGCTGACCGTGGAGGTGGGCGGCGGCTACACCAGTGATGAAGGCCTGTTCTATGACGACACTCAGCACGAGAACAGGAGCTGCAAGTCCACTAGCGACTATGAGACCCCGATCGAAAGGGAGATCCGGTTAGTTCAGGAACGTGAGCAGAACCTGCGGCGCTCTCGAGGGCTGAAGCTCAGCGACAGCAGAGCAGAGATAGTCGAGATCAAAACCAAACGTCTACAGTCGCCACTTACGCCTGTCAAAGCTAAAGAAAAGAACCGAGTGAGCTTCATCATCCAGCGTGAGATCCAGGAGAACCAGAGGAAGGAGGAGCCTCAGCAGCTGGGAGGGATTCTGGGACGATACCGTCCAGATCCTCTACCGGAGCTGGACCAACAAGATGAGGACAAGAGGACCGAAGAAAGACCTCATTCTGAGTCTGGAGAAGCAGAAGTCTTCCTGTCGCCATGCTGTCCTCATCGACACCCCGAAGAAACCGAGAACATCAGCAGAAAGAGTTCAGCTCATCCTTCCTTCTCTTCCTGCTCAGAGGTGCCGGATACGAGAGGCTTCTGCCAGGATCAAACAGCTTCTTCATCCTCCCTCACACCGACACCTCGCCCTGGTACCACGTCGACCACGCCTTGGTCCTGGAGGGAGAGCTTGGAGTCAAACGGCCTGCAGTCCAGAGGGAAAGGAGCTCCAGATTTCATCGAGAAGGAGATCGAGGAGGCCCTGAGGCGGGAACAGGAGCTGAGGGAGCTGAGGGAGTCCAGGGAGGAAACTGATGGACAGGTCTTCTCTCCAGCTCCTCTAGTGGAACAGGCCACCAAAGTGGCCGTCAGTCAGTTCTACCCACCTACAAACACAGGTATGACATCTTTATCGAGGCCAGATTACCACCTAGAAAACTCAAACATCCTTATAAGATGCTTATTAACAATATGTGTCACTAGGACACAATAATGTTTTAACAATGCTATAATATGCCATCAATATGCCAAATTTAAATGTAAATGAAATTAAAATGTTCTATGAAAATAGACCTGCAGACAGATCTGTTATCACATCTGCTTTTATTTTTGTCAAAGTTCCTCTGTGTCTGACTGCAGTTCCTCTGATGTCCACCAGATGCTGCTGTGATTAAACTCTGACTGTGAATGATGTGAAAACATCACATTTCTCACTCAGTTTGATGGAGGATTTTGACAATAAAAGCTCAATTGATTGACAGCCGGTCAGCCCTCAGTGAGGCTACAATGATGAACTTTGACATCAATAAAACTTTTCTCTGCAGCTTGATTTTTTAATGAAAGGAAATCAGCGATGACTTTAGCAGGAAATGAGCATAACCAGTATGTTTAGAGAATAAACTAAAACCTAAATGGACTTAAACTTAAATGCAGTGAGACCTGAATGTAGTCTGGTGATGTCACATTGCTGGAGAGATTGAGTTACTGAATGAGGGAGCAACCAAAGTCCAGCTGCTTCCGGTGGTTTAGCTCCACTTTGTGTCAATCAGTAATGAGGAAACCTCCCAAATCAGACCGAGACGTCAGCCAAAGTCTGAACCACATATCTTCCCTCTGTGGAGTGAACAGGACCTGTAGCACCCATACAGGACCAGTTAAGTCCATGCAGGACCAGTTAAGTCCATGCAGGACCTTGCAGGACCAGTAGGGTCTATGCAAGACCAGTTAAGTCATTGGTGATGTTGTTGATGATGTCGTTGATGTTGTTGTTGATGATGTCGTTGATGTTGTTGATGATGATGTTGTTGATGATGTCATTGTTGATTTCATTGATGATGTCGTGGATGATGTCGTGGCTGATGTCGTGGATGTTGTTGATGATGATGTTGTTGATGATGTCATTGTTGATTTCATTGATGATGTCGTGGATGATGTCATTGATGATGTCGTTGATGTTCTTCATGTTGTTGCAGATCCACCCGTCAGTGTGTCGTCTCCATCTCTTCCCCCCTTCGTCCGTCTCCCCTCCATGTCCTTCATCACGGCTCAGCCCTGGTCCTCCCCCCCCCTCCCCCCTTCCTTTTCTTCCCCCGCGGCGGTCCGGTTGGCCCCCCCTCCCCTCAGAGGTCTATCGGAGACTCTGCTGCAGGACTTCAAGGAGAGACAAGTCAAAGTGAAGCTGGAGGAGAGCGTGGTGAGTCATCACGACGTTCTATCTCTTATTTTGAAGGTTTGGGGCTTCCTGTCCGTTGGAATCAGAAAGCTCTAATACATGATGTTTTCTTTTTATATCAATCATGATGAATTAAAACATAAAACTAACTAATTTGTCCCGAAATTCTGACATAAAAACTTAACATTCTGCGTTTTTTTTTTTCAGTACGCAGGAATTCAGCCGGTCGACGACGTGGATAACGAGGTACAACCAGACTTCATCCAGCAGTTTAACTAAACCGGCTGTTAACCGCTGCTAACCGCTGTTAACCGTCTCCATGTCTCTCTCTTGTCTGGCTTCAGGTTGTTGAGTCGACTCGAGTAATTCGACATAAAAACCAACGCGCTCTGCGCTGGGAAGCTGGAGTGTTCTCAAATCAGGAGGACAAGTGAGACCACCAGGACCAGGACCAGGACCAGGACCAGGACCAGGACCAGGACCAGGACCAGGACCAGGACCAGGACCAGGACCAGGACCAGGACCAGGACCTGCAGGATGACATGGTGACTCCTCTGGTTCATCTCTTCACTAACAGGACTTTTCACAGATTTTCTCCATCTTAAATTTAAACTGGAACATCCTATGAAACGGCTGCTCCTGATTGGTCCCCTCCCCTCATCCAATCAGCTACCAGCTGCTGAGTAGAGCCTCCAACAGAGGTTATGTATCTGATTAATTTAATAAATGAAGATTAAAGTGAGTGACGAGCAGTTTTGATCACCAGGAAGTTTCTGACAGGTTTCATGATTTTAACCTCATGCATCTAAAAATGACAGAATAATACAAACTATTTTTGAATACAAACAATAATATAAACAGTTTTGCTATATGTTTAGATGTCTAAATAAGATATTTGTGGAATATGAATTCTAAATATCAATAAATTGAAGTTCACAGCGAAAACAAATTGTTCACAGAGTGGATTTTATTTGTGAAATTACAATTTAAAATTAATATTCTTTAAATACATCTAACACAAACAACTAATTATTTTAGAACAGTTAAAACACATTTCTTATTAAATGTAAAGTACACAGTTTGATTTCACAGTGAGGTAAAGACAGTAAAGAAGAAGAAGAAGAAGAAGAAGAAGAAGAAGAAGAGTGATGGTTAACATGAATACACACGTTTACATTCATTCATGTGATAAACCACACACATCCCTGGTTTCTGTAGCCATGGCAACACACTGGATCGCCTCCAGGAAATAAAGAGAATGTGTGTGTGAGTGTGAGGTGTGTGTGAGTGTGTGTGTGAAATGTATATATGTGTGTGTGTGTGTGTGTGTGTGTGTGTGTGTGTGTGTGTGTGTGTGTGTGTGTGCGTGCGTGCGTGCGTGCGTGTGTGCGTGTGCGTGTGCGTGTGCGTGTGCGTGTGTGTGTGTGTGTGTGTGTGTGTTGGAACTATTATCTCTACATCAGCCATCAACACTGTTGCCATGGAAACTGCATAATGAGCCTGATGGTGCAGGAAATAAGGCAGCAACTGAGTGAGTCTGGTACGCTGCAGCCACTGCCAAGGACAAGGCCAGGCTGCAGCGCATCATTCGCTCTGCCGAGAGGGTGATTGGCTGCAATCTGCCGTCCCTCCAGGACTTGTTTGCTTCAAGGACCCTGAAGGAGAGGAAGATTGTAGCTGATCCCTCTCACCCTGGACACAAACTGTTGGTGTCCCTCCCCTCTGGCAGGAGGCTGCGGTCCATCAGGACCAAGACCTCACGCCACAAAAACAGTTTCTTCCCGTCTGCAGTCGGGCTCATAAACAGAGCCCGGGTCCCCCTAACAAAGCCCGGGTCCCCCTAACAGAGCCCGGGTCCCCCTAACAAAGCCCGGGTCCCCCTAACAGAGCCCGGGTCCCCCTAACAGAGCCCAGGTCCCCCTAACAGAGCCCAGGTCCCCCTAACAGAGCCCGGGTCCCCCACTGACTCCAATGACTCTGTCACCCCCAGACAATTCCCACCGGACACTCCCCTGCACATACCCTTATACTTAAATACACTTGACACTTTCACACAACACTTACACTCATGCACATTCCATGCACTTTATCTTACTTTTGGTATTTTGATATGCTACTGTTTCAATGTAAATATTCATTCATCCATTCATCCTCATTTATTGCACTGCGTTAACTGTTAAATGTGTATTGTTAAATGTTAAATGTATGCACCTTCCCGCCAGGACAAATTCCTTGTATGTGTAAACATACATGGCAATAAATGGTTCTGATTCTGATTCTGATTCTGTTAGTATTTAACCTAGGGTTAACCACAGCAGGGTTAGGGTTAACCTCAGCAGGGTTAAGGTTAGGGTTAACCACAGCAGGGTTAGGGTTAACCTCAGCAGGGTTAAGGTTAGGGTTAACCACAGCAGGGTTAGGATTAACTGCAGCAGGGTTAAGGTTAGGGTTAACCACAGCAGGGTTAGGATTAACTGCAGCAGGGTTAAGGTTAGGGTTAACCACAGCAGGGTTAGGATTAACTGCAGCAGGGTTAAGGTTAGGGTTAACCACAGCAGGGTTAGGGTTAACCTCAGCAGGGTTAAGGTTAGGGTTAACCTCAGCAGGGTTAAGGTTAGGGTTAACCGCAGCAGGGTTAGAATTAACTGCAGCAGGGTTAAGGTTAGGGTTAACCACAGCAGGGTTAGGGTTAACCGCAGCAGGGTTAGGATTAACCTCAGCAGGTTGTAAAGAAAGTTCAAACTAATCTACTCTGGGGAATCAAGGAGTATGTTTCCCTCTGAGCACCTCGTCACCAGAACCACATGCAGCTACTGAACTGGGTCCTGGATGTGATCTGGATCAGTGCAAGTTCACAGCTGAGGCTTTATTGAAGATTTATATTTAAGCGTACTCTGGAGACGGAGAGGGAAATCTCCCGCAGTCTGCCTGTCTGTGAACATCTCACCAGGCTTTAATCTCTCAGCAGTAATTGGTCGGTTTAACTAAACGTCCTGCGGGATCCAGAACGCCAGCAAAGAGAAATTATGAAGAAAAAGAATCTTAAGATCTTTAAACTGAACAATTAGAGAGAAAATTAAGAAGCTCCAGTTCCCCTGTAATAATATAATAATGCATTTGATTTATATAGCGCTTTTCATAGTACACAAAGACACTTAAAAAATCATCCTAAAAGCTATACAATAAATAAAAATAAAAACAATAAAAACAATAAAAACGTAGAGTTGGGTTTTGATTTGGAAATATGCAAACTTGTACACAGGAGATACTAACTTGTACACAGGATACAGTAACTTGTACACAGGAGATACTAACTTGTACACAGGATACAGTAACTTGTACACAGGATACACTAACTTGTACACAGGATACACTAACTTGTACACAGGATACACTAACTTGTACACAGGATACACTAACTTGTACACAGGATACACTAACTTGTACACAGGATACACTAACTTGTACACAGGATACACTAACTTGTACACAGGATACACTAACTTGTACACAGGATACACTAACTTGTACACAGGATACACTAACTTGTACACAGGATACACTAACTTGTACACAGGATACACTAACTTGTACACAGGATACACTAACTTGTACACAGGATACACTAACTTGTACACAGGATACACTAACTTGTACACAGGATACACTAACTTGTACACAGGATACACTAACTTGTACACAGGATACACTAACTTGTACACAGGATACACTAACTTGTACACAGGATACACTAACTTGTACACAGGATACACTAACTTGTACACAGGATACACTAACTTGTACACAGGAGATACTAACTTGTACACAGGAGATACTAACTTGTACACAGGAGATACTAACTTGTACACAGGAGATACTAACTTGTACACAGGAGATACTAACTTGTACACAGGAGATACTAACTTGTACACAGGAGATACTAACTTGTACACAGGAGACACTAACTTGTACACAGGAGATACTAACTTGTACACAGGATACAGTAACTTGTACACAGGAGATACTAACTTGTACACAGGAGATACTAACTTGTACACTGGAGATACTAACTTGTACACAGGATACAGTAACTTGTACACAGGAGATACTAACTTGTACACAGGAGACACTAACTTGTACACAGGAGACACTAACTTGTACATAGGAGATACTAACTTGTACACAGGATACAGTAACTTGTACACAGGAGATACTAACTTGTACACAGGAGACACTAACTTGTACACAGGAGATACTAACTTGTACACAGGATACACTAACTTGTACACAAGAGATACTAACTTGTACACAGGAGATATTACTTGTACACAGGAGATACTAACTTGTAAACAGGATACACTAACTTGTACACAAGAGACACTAACTTGTACACAGGAGATACTAACTTGTACACAGGAGACACTAACTTGTACACAGGAGATACTAACTTGTACACAGGAGATACTAACTTGTACACAGGAGATATTACTTGTACACAGGAGATATTACTTGTACACAGGAGATACTAACTTGTAAACAGGATACACTAACTTGTACACAAGAGATACTAACTTGTACACAGGATATACTAACTTGTAAACAGGAGATACTAACTTGTACACAGGAGATACTAACTGTAACGAGCGGGTGGTGGACCCAGGTGCAGGACGGAGGACTCGGGAGACAGAGAGCTGCGGTTCAATACTTTAATTAAGCTCAGACAGACAGGTGGACAGCTCAGGAGCCGGCAAGCAGGAATCAAGGGGCAGGCAAGCAGGGAGTCAGGAACAAGCGAGGTCGGGTCCGGGAAGACAGGCAGACGGGTCGGAGACTCGGGTGGCAGGCGAGACGAAGAATCGGGAACAGGCGCGGTCGGGTCCGGGAAGGCAGGCAGGTCTGTACTGGAGAGGTGAGCATAGCAGCGAACGATCTGGCAAGGAGTGAGTGTGAGGCTGGTGCTTAAATACTGGCCTGATTGCGTGTGATGCGAGACAGCTGTGTGTGCAGGTGAATGGAGTGAGCGGACGAGCTGGGTGTGACTGACAGGTGAGTGGAGCGGGGCTGGAGAGAGTCTGCAGGTAACGGGCTGATGAAACTGTGACAGAACCCCCCCCTCAAGGGACGGCCCCTGACGTCCCCAATCCAGAGACAACCCAAAAACAAAAGCACCCCAGGGTGGGTGGAGGGGAGCCGGCGGAGGGCTCCGGGCCCCGGCAGGAACAGTCAGAGGGCGGCCCGGAGGACGGCCACCAGGCGGACCGGCGCGCTCTGGGGGACGGGCCGGAGGACGGCCATCATGCGGGGACTCGGGAGGACGGGCCGGGGAACGGCCATCATGCGGGGACTCGGGAGGGCTGGGCTCGGGACGGGACTGGACGGGGCTCGGGACGGGACCTGACTGGACGGGGCTCGGGACGGGACCTGACTGGACGGGGCTCGGGACGGGACCTGACTGGACGGGGCTCGGGACGGGACCTGACTGGACGGGGCTCGGGACGGGACCTGACTGGACGGGGCTCTGGGGACAGGTGTCGGCCGGACCGCCGACAGGACTCTGGGGACCGGTGTCGGCCGGACCGCCGACGGGTCTCGAGGGACAGGTGTCGGCCGGACCGCCGACGGGACTCGAGGGACAGGTGTCGGCCGGACCGCCGACGGGACTCGAGGGACAGGTGTCGGCCGGACCGCCGACGGGACTCGAGGGACAGGTGTCGGCCGGACCGCCGACGGGACTCGAGGGACAGGTGTCGGCCGGACCGCCGACGGGACTCGAGGGACAGGTGTCGGCCGGACCGCCGACGGGACTCGAGGGGCAGGTGTCGGCCGGACCGCCGACGGGACTCGAGGGGCAGGTGTCGGCCGGACCGCCGACGGGACTCGAGGGACAGGTGTCGGCCGGACCGCCGACGGGACTCGGGGAACAGGTGTCGGCCGGACCGCCGACGGGACTCGAGGGGCAGGTGTCGGCCGGACCGCCGACGGGACTCGAGGGGCAGGTGTCGGCCGGACCGCCGACGGGACTCGAGGGACCGGTGTCGGCCGGACCGCCGACGGGACTCGGGGAACAGGTGTCGGCCGGACCGCCGACGGGACTTGTAGGGTAGGAGCCGGGCCGGGCTGCCGGCGGGACTCGGGGAGCTAGGATCGGCTGAGCCACCGACCGGGCCGGGACTATCCGCGGAGCGGTCGGGGAAACGGGACCCGAGACTAACAGCAGCACGGGTGAGGGGGCTCGGGCCGGGACTGACATCGGCACAGTCGGGGAACTCGGGACAGGGGCTGACAGCGGCACAGTCGGGGAACTCGGGACAGGGGCTGACAGCGGCACAGTCGGGGAACTCGGGACAGGGGCTGACAGCGGCACAGTCGGGGAACTCGGGACAGGGGCTGACAGCGGCACAGTCGGGGAACTCGGGACAGGGGCTGACAGCGGCACAGTCGGGGAACTCGGGACAGGGGCTGACAGCGGCACAGTCGGGGAACTCGGGACAGGGGCTGACAGCGGCACAGTCGGGGAACTCGGGACAGGGGCTGACAGCGGCACAGTCGGGGAACTCGGGACAGGGGCTGACAGCGGCACAGTCGGGGAACTCGGGACAGGGGCTGACAGCGGCACAGTCGGGGAACTCGGGACAGGGGCTGACAGCGGCACAGTCGGGGAACTCGGGACAGGGGCTGACAGCGGCACAGTCGGGGAACTCGGGACAGGGGCTGACAGCGGCACAGTCGGGGAACTCGGGACAGGGGCTGACAGCGGCACAGTCGGGGAACTCGGGACAGGGGCGCAGGAGTCGGCCGGGACGCCGACCGGACTCGGGGACCGTACCCCCCCCTCCACGGACGCCTCCGGGCGTCCACGGAACTGCCAGGCGAGGGTGGGCGGGGGGGGGATGGCCGGAGGGCTAAGCACGCTCTCGACGGTCGGCTCCAGGAGGGAGACGTGGGATGTGGGAAAGCCTTCCAACGCCGACAGGACACGGGGAGCTGGAGTCGGCCGGACCGCCGACGGAACCGGGGCTGGCAGCGGCGCAGTCGGAGAAGCTGGGACCGGGGCTGGCAGCCTGAGGCGGGCCATCGCGACCGCAATAGTGTCCAACATCTGCTGAATCATGTAGTCCCGACTCGGGACAGGCGGCGACGCCGGTGCGGGATCCGCCAAGTTCCACCCGGTAAGCTGTTGACCTCCCCTGAGTGGGTGAAAAGGCTCCCCTCCAGGGGAACACCTATCGGGTTGCTGGCTCCGGTCACGGTACGGGAACTGGGCCGGCAGTGGTCCTGCTGGGTCCATTTCTTGGCCAGATCGTTCTGTAACGAGCGGGTGGTGGACCCAGGTGCAGGACGGAGGACTCGGGAGACAGAGAGCTGCGGTTCAATACTTTAATTAAGCTCAGACAGACAGGTGGACAGCTCAGGAGCCGGCAAGCAGGAATCAAGGGGCAGGCAAGCAGGGAGTCAGGAACAAGCGAGGTCGGGTCCGGGAAGACAGGCAGACGGGTCGGAGACTCGGGTGGCAGGCGAGACGAAGAATCGGGAACAGGCGCGGTCGGGTCCGGGAAGGCAGGCAGGTCTGTACTGGAGAGGTGAGCATAGCAGCGAACGATCTGGCAAGGAGTGAGTGTGAGGCTGGTGCTTAAATACTGGCCTGATTGCGTGTGATGCGAGACAGCTGTGTGTGCAGGTGAATGGAGTGAGCGGACGAGCTGGGTGTGACTGACAGGTGAGTGGAGCGGGGCTGGAGAGAGTCTGCAGGTAACGGGCTGATGAAACTGTGACACTAACTTGTAAACAGGAGATACTAACTTGTAAACAGGAGATACTAACTTGTAAACAGGAGATACTAACTTGTAAACAGGAGATACTAACTTGTACACAGGAGATACTAACTTGTAAACAGGAGATACTAACTTGTAAACAGGAGATACTAACTTGTACACAGGATATACTAACTTGTAAACAGGAGATACTAACTTGTACACAGGAGATACTAACTTGTAAACAGGAGATACTAACTTGTAAACAGGAGATACTAACTTGTACACAGGAGATACTAACTTGTACACAGGAGATACTAACTTGTACACAAGATATATTTACTTGTAAACAGGAGATGTATTCATGTAAATGAGGAAACCAGACACAATAAGTGAAGTATAAGTACTTTATTGTTGAGCTTCCTCACAGCATGCAGCATCCATCCTCCAACTCTGATCTTCACAGATTAAACTTTTCATAGCAGCAGTTATTTTTATTTTATCGGTCACAAAATGTACAGATTCAAGATCAATGAGTTTCTACATTCAGATGGAAAAGATGAGAAATCCTCAGATGAGTTATCAAGATCAAAAGGCTCTTCATCTCAAAGAGGAAGAGGACGAACACATGCGACGCCACATGGACACATTAACGGTGCTGGCTCGTCAATATTATATATTAATATATATATTATATATTATATATATATATTATATATATTTATATCAGTCTCAGAGCCTCGATCAGCTCCGTTTGTCTTTATTAAAATACTTGTTGTTCTTCTGTGTTTTGTTATCGAGCACCGAGGAGCAAATATTATATAACATAATAATAACAACACACTCTGTAATATTACACTTTTATCCTTAATAAATACACACTTTCAGAATCACACACAAAAACACTCCGAACAGACTTCTTCGACCAATCGGGTCGCACGCCAACAAACAAACATGCTGAGAATCACTATAGCAACTAAACCATCACAATAGCAACAACAACACTCTGGTAATATACAATATTTATGTATTGGTTTGATGTTTATATGTATATTACTATGTCTTGTATATGACATAGTAATATACATATAAACATCGAAGAAATAGTTCGGAAATTAGTGTTTGGTAGATTATTTCTCTGTAACAAAGCTTCTTGTCAACACATTGTATATCGTTGGTTTGGTACATTTTTCATAAATAAAAAGTTATTGCCAAGACGCTTTGTTACAATAGAGAAATAATCTTTTCCGAACCTTTTGTTCAATGTTTATTACGATGTAATATACAATCAGTGCCAGAGCGTCTCACTGCGGGGAGGCTTCAAGTATCGCAGGTCGCCGCCTGACAGCGTTTAGTGTGTGTCTGCAACGCACACCCCAAAGCATTATGGGAAGGAGTTATATAATACCAATAGCATTAGCATTATAGTAATAGTATTATATAATACTATTAGCATTATAGTAATAGTATTATATACTAGTAATATTTAACGTATTTAATGTGTTGTGGAGACGGGGACTTTCCCCTCAGAGGAGGCGGGGCCTGAGACTGGAAGTAGGTGCTGGACTGTTGGGTGGTGACCTCATCACAGAAGCTTCACTGCAGGTTTTTTAGGTCTGGTTCAGGTCTTGGTGCAGGTCTGGTTCTGGTCTGGATCAGGTCTAGATCTGGTCTGGATCAGGTCTGGTTCTGGTCTGGTGCAGGTCTGGTCTGATCAGGTCTGGTTCTGGTCTGGTTCTGGTCTGGTTCTGGTCTGGTTCTGGTCTGGTTCTGGTCTGGTTCTGGTCTGGTTCTGGTCTGGTTCTGGTCTGGTTCTGGTCTGGTTCTGGTGTGGTTGAGGCCTGGTTCAGGTCTGGTGCAGGTCTGGTTCAGGTCTAGACCAGGTTTGGTTCTGGTCTGGTTCTAGTCTAGTTCTGGTGTGAATCAGGCCTGGTTCAGGTCTAGTGCAGGTCTGGTGAAGGTCTAGTTCAGGTCTGGTGAAGGTCTGGTGCAGGTCTGGTCCGGTTCTTTGATGGAAGCTTTCTCTTTGGTGGCTCAACACTGTGGACGCTAAAGATGGAGGTAACCCCTTCAGATAAAGGTTCTGGTTCTGGTTCTGGTCTTTGGCAGAAGAAGGTTGTTATATTGTTGTTTGTTTGACCCAAGATCTGTTTCCACGTTTTGTATCCTGGGAACAACTGAACCTTCAGGACAACAGGAAGTCACGAGGGGAGCCTCGATGTAAACAAAGTAGTTTGTATTATTTAGACTAAGAAAACTAAAAGATTATGACGCAACAACCTTTACTCCTCATCACCTCCACCCAACAGCAACACCTCCACCCAACAGCATCACCTCCACCCAACTGCAACACCTCCACCCAACAGCAACATCTCCACCCAACTGCAACATCTCCACCCAACAGCAATACATCCACCCAACTGCAACACCTCCACCCAACAGCTTCACCTCCACCCAACTGCAACACCTCCACCCAACAGCTTCACCTCCACCCAACAGCTTCACCTCCACCCAACTGCAACACCTCCACCCAACAGCTTCACCTCCACCCAACTGCATCACCTTCACCCAACTACATCCTTATTCATGTCGGTTGACTTTCTGTTTGTAAAGTGTTTGGATTCCGTGAAAAAGACTTTTAACGTTTTGAATAATTATTCAGTGGAGGCTGACGCTGAGAAACTCTGTTTTAACACTTTAAATATACATCGAAGTCCCGAGTGTTGAGCCACCGAGCATCAAACTTGACCCTCCTGGATGTAAACCTTCATCTCTTACAGCTCCAACCTTCCATCCACCCAAGAAATGCAGAACAACATGGTCCACGCTGCTGTCCAGGGTTTGTGCTAATAAGGCGTTTGTTTTGAAAAGGTGAGAGACTAATCCTTGAACCTCCGTCCCTGCAAACTCTTATAATAGTTCTCTTGTTCAGTCTGGTTACGAATCTCTCGATCCAACAGAACTAGTGCTGTCTTGCGTCTCATGGCCATCTCCCTGCGCTGAGCGTCTGCTTGCATCTCCACCTGCAGGTGTGGGGGGGTCGGATCATGGCCGACTGCGGTGCACGGCGAGGCGGATCGGTGGGGCCGGAAACTGCTGCCGCGGGCAGCAGAGTCTCCTCGGTTCAGGCTATTTAGGTCGTAGGTGTCTCGAGGGTCGCCCCCATTGGATGCCCCCGTCCACTCCCATGGGGCACCGTTACCTGCAAGGGGCGGGGCTTGAAGAGGGGGTTGGGCTTGGACAACAGGATGGTGAGGTGCGTGGGCATCCACAGTGATGATACCCGACCCCTCCCGCTGCTGCTCAGATGGGAGGCGGTAGTGCGGAGAGTCTGTGGTTGAGGAGGTGCCAGAACAGGTGGAGGTGGTCTCAGAGGATTTTTCACCCGAGGAGGAGGAGGGGAGGAGGCCCTGCTGCTTCGACATGGCAATGACCTGCATGAGTCGTGGCTGATTGGTGGCCCCACGGCCCGAGCCCTCTCCGCTTGTCTTCTCTCGGATGGCGAGCCACTTGGCCCGCGTCAGGGCACTTTTTGGAGATACTGGTGGGGGTCCAGCTTCAGGAATCTGTGGTGGTCTGGGAGTTGCCACTGCTTTGGCACCCCCTGGAGGTGGAGTGGGGTTACGACAAGAGGCCGCCCTCCCAGACTGCACGGCGGCCTGGTAAATGGGGACTTGAGACCCCTCGTCTGTCCCCACAGAGCCCACCTCAGATCCGTCCTCGCTGGCCTCATGGTCCGTCTCGTCCCGGACGCTCAGACCTCTCATCTCCATCGACTTTTGCTTCCACTCCGTCACCAGCTGCTGCGAACGCATGGGGTCCATGGGAACTTGCACGGCCTTCAGACGCCGCTGCACCGGTTGGACCGGCTGCACCTGCTGCACCGGTTCCTCTGGACCCGGGTTGGCCCCCAGCACCCCATTCACATTCATGCTAGCCCTCGGCAGCGTGTTACTGAAGGTCAGCATGGTCTCCTTCCCCATGGGGCTGCGAGGAGCCAGCAGCTCCACGTCCACGCTGGCCCTCTTCAAGCTACCCATTGAGGCCTTCTCCCTCTGCAGGGGCCCCAGGCCCTCCAGCCGGTCCATGGGGGCCGGAGCCACCGCTATCTCATCGTGACTCTCCGAGGCCGAGGCGGGACCCTTGTTGTAGACGGACTCGTGTCCTCGCTCAGTCAGCGCTCGCAGAGGGTCCTTCGGCAGCGGGGGAGGGGGGCTCAAAGTGATGTCATCAGAGGACTTGAAGTTGGCCACGGCGTGAAAGGCCTGAAGAAGAGAATCGCTTTAAATGTTTGAAGACTGAAAATCCTTATTAATGCTGCCCAGCTAACAGATGGTTAGTGTTTAAACGTGTCATCTCACCAGGTAAGCAGCGACAAAGGCTCCAATGAGGAAGCCCACGTGCACGTCGATGGGATGGCTGCGGTGCTGCGTGACCTGAGTCAGACCCGCCAGCGCCGCCGCCATGGAGAACCCAAACACCAGGACCGGCTTCAGCAGCTTGGTGCTGTCGGAGATGGTTGAGTTGAAGTACATCTAAACAGAAAGAATCACAAGTCATGAGTAAGGAAGTAATAGGTCACATGTGAAGTCGTATTAATATAATTTATATACAGTTTTGTTGGTTTGAAGAGGAGTCGCACTCACAGAAACATAAACAGCAGCGAAGGCAGACAGAGTTGCATGCTGGGAAGGGAACGTTTTCCTGTGAGGACAGAAAAAAGAGTTGAATCAATATCACGTAAATCACTGTAAAAACACGACCTGAACAGGGGACTCACCTGGCGGCCATGATGGCGTGCTGGTCGTGACCCGAGCAGATGTCTTTAGTGATGTAAGCGTTTCTGTCGCAGGAGACGCCGACCTGCGTGTAGTTGGGTTTACAGACGGTGAGGAAGAAGGGGGCGTGGTAACCTGTCGACAGCTGGATGATGTCAGTGACCAGCGCCGTCGCACACAGACCGAACACATGCACACCTGCAGAGACAGACAGGTGTGAGGACTGCAGAGAGACAGACAGGTGTGAGGACTGTGAAGTCAGAGTAGCAGCCTGTGTAACTACAGGTGTAGCTGCAGGTGTAGCTGCAGGTGTAACTACAGGTGTAACTGCAGGTGTAGCTGCAGGTGTAACTACAGGTGTAACTACAAGTGTAGCTGCAGGTGTAACTACAGGTGTAACTACAGGTGTAGTCGATGTCGTACCTACGAAGCGCACCGTCCTCCTCAGGAAGGAGTTGAAGTTGCAGCCTCCTGCATTGATGCTTCCTTCAGGTCGGCGGAGCTTCAGTCTGGACTGCAGGCAGTAGATCAGACCTTCAACCAGCATGATCTGATACACAAATCAAACACACCCTCAGTACCTTCAACCAGCATGATCTGATACACAAATCAAACACACCCTCCATAAAAGGACCATAAAAGACCAGATCCCATGTGCATCAGGTCCCAGGTCAGGTTTTGGTATCTTGCCCCTGGAGAACAGTGTGTGTGTGTGTGTGTGTGTGTGTGTGTGTGTGTGTGTGTGTGTGTGTGTGTGTGTGTTACCGAGGCAGCCGGTCCAGCGAAGGCGAGGCTCAGCAGCATCAGCAGAGGGATCAGTTCGTCTGCTCCGTCCACGTACGGCATGCTGAGCTCTCGGTCGTGGCAGCGGAACCCCACCTGAGCCGGCTGCACCACATCGGTCAGCTCCAGGAAGTACAGAGACACCATAGAAGAAGCCACGATGGGCAACTGAAGAAAGTACAGAGACACCATAGAAGAAACCTTTAACCCCGCCCCTAGAATGTCCATATGCAAGATT
Organism: Cottus gobio; assembly: GCA_023566465.1. Classification (NCBI taxonomy): domain Eukaryota; kingdom Metazoa; phylum Chordata; class Actinopteri; order Perciformes; family Cottidae; genus Cottus; species Cottus gobio. The sequence continues at coordinate 1,596,947 of CM042217.1, forward strand.
TCCTTCACGCTCAAACTAGCAGTGACATATCATCATCATCATCGTCATCATCATCATCATCCTCACCTCTACAAAGTAGAAACATGGCAGCAGTGTCAAACTGTCCTTTGGAGGTTTCTTCTTCATCTTCTCAGAGTTCATCATCATCCTGATCGAGCTGCAACACACACACACACACACACACACTAAATATACATCCCTCTTCATTCTATACACATTATATAGATATAGAAAATAATAAGTCTCATAAGTGTCTCACTGATGTCTCATTGATGTGTCATTGATCCGGAGCAGGAAGAGAGGCCAGCCCTGACCATCAATGTTGAAGGACTGTCTGCAACTAACGAATAACTTGTTGCAAAACTCTGCAATATTGTCTGCCTTCAGGAAACCCACTGCACCCCTGTGTGGAAGGTATGACCCCCCTCATAGAAAGACCACATAAGAAATATGGCGCATCTTACTGGTAAAGAAATGGGACAATCGCTGAATCAACATCAAAGAGCGATAAACCGAATATTGTGATCGGAGATTTCAACAGCACGCAATGTGGATACGCCAACAACAACGCAGATGGAGATGCAATAGAAATGGGGGCTGAAAACTGCCAGCTTAACCTGATCCACGACGCAAAACAACCAAAGTCCTTTAACAGCGAACAACGGAGAGCTGGTTACAACCCTGAGATTGTGCTTTTTGGCCACAAAATCGCCAGATTAAGCAAAAAGATGAAGTCTTGGAGCCACTGCCAAGGACCCAAGGACCCAATGCCATCCCATCGGCCTCACAGTCAACGAAGAAGGTTCAACTTTGGAAAACAGCCCCTAAACAGTCAAGACCAAAGGTAGACCGAGTGAAGCACTCCCAAACCGTGGGACTGGGTTCTCTCCTGAAGAGCTCAATATCAGCACCAACATCCTTAAAACCGGCAAAGCTATCAGACCGGATCACTGAAGAGATCAAGCAGTCTGGACCTCTGGTGAGGAAGTGGATCATCCAGCTGATGAATAAGTGCATGCTAACAGCCACCATACCTCTACAGGCGCTTTGAGAGGAGCATTGCCCTGTTGCTGAACCAGCCACCATACTTCTACAAATCCACAACAAGCAAACGTCTGAACCTCACTCAACACATTGAGTACAGATTCCAGAAAAGGGCCGGTAGCCGGAGCCTTCTTCGTTGATCCATCTGCCGCATACAACCCTGTGAACCATCCCCTCCTCCTAAAAAAGGTCTTGGGAGTTGACCAAAGACCTGAAGGCCCTCACAGACCTCATTGGAGCCCTCCTGAAAGGCAGGCGCCTCTTTGTTGTCCTGAATAACAGGCAGATGGAACGGCGACCTCAAGGTGCTGGCCCCACTACTTTATGACATCTACACCAACAACCAGCCAACGGACCAGAACACTGAGTCTCTGCAGACGATCTCTGTGGAACATCTCAAGAGAACTCCCCACAGGATGAGAGGAGCTGCTCCTGTATCATGAGCACAACCAGCTACATGCAACCCTGCAAAGAGTCGGCTCCTTCCACCTCAGGAACCGTGAAGCCAACCGACCACTGGACATGACACGGTCTGGAGCACCACTTGAGTCCTGTACCACCCCGTCCAGCTCGGAGTGACCCTGGATCCTTCAGCGCATCAATGACACGAAATCCAAAGTCGGCTCCCGAAACAACATTGTACGGAAACTGATCAACTCCAAATGGGGAGCCGCACCAACACCTGGAGCCTGAAACCCAGCAACACAAGCACCTCATGGCTGGCGTTGCCCATGGCGGTATCAGACGGGAAGGTCCAGCTGAATCGAGAAAACTTTGTGGAATACCTTCATCCTCTTCCTTAATCTTCATGTTGACACATTATAACAATAATAATAACAATAATAACCCAAATGAATCAAACCATCACCTGCTGCCAATTAACACCAGATCAATCAGAACATATGGACAGCTGGACAGACAGACAGGTGGACAGTCAGACAGGTGGGCAGACAGTCAGACAGGTGGACAGTCAGACAGGTGGGCAGACAGACAGGTGGACAGTCAGACAGACAGGTGGGCAGACAGACAGGTGGACAGACAGACAGGTGGGCAGACAGACAGACAGGTGGACAGACAGACAGGTGGACAGTCAGACAGGTGGACAGACAGGTGGGCAGACAGACAGGTGGACAGACAGACAGGTGGACAGACAGACAGGTGGACAGTCAGACAGGTGGACAGTCAGACAGGTGGGCAGACAGACAGGTGGACAGTCAGACAGACAGGTGGGCAGACAGACAGGTGGACAGACAGACAGGTGGGCAGACAGACAGACAGGTGGACAGACAGACAGGTGGACAGTCAGACAGGTGGACAGACAGGTGGGCAGACAGACAGGTGGACAGACAGACAGGTGGACAGACAGACAGGTGGACAGTCAGACAGGTGGACAGTCAGACAGGTGGGCAGACAGACAGGTAAACGGCTCTGCAGCCTGGAGGACTGCAGTCAGCTCTGTGTGATCACGGAGACGTTTTATTGTCTAACGGCTCGGATGCAGCTTCAGTTAATCTGCTGCTCCGCAGAACACACACACACACACGCGCGCACACACATACACACGCTCAGACACACACACACTCACACACACAAACGTTCACACGCACACACACAAACACACGCACACGTTCACACACACACGTTCACACGCACGCGCTCAGGAGACAGTAGAAAACGGTCGGTCTCACCTCACAGCATCGATCCGCTGTGATTCCTCTCACGTTTCCTCCTTCCGCAGCAGAACCGGACCCGCTTACGAGCCGTGACACCGGACGCACCTGCCCGGTGGTCTCGGGTTACCGCGGCTCGGCTTGAGTCCGGTTCCGGTTCCGATAGTCCCGATTTAGACCCCGATATCCCCGAAACACCGCGGATCCGCTGCGACCGTTTTCTGTTTGCTGCGGAGATCTGCTGCTGCTGCTGGTGTGTGTGTGTGTGTGTGTGTGTGTGTGAGAGACTGTGTGTCTGTGTGTCTCCATGGGTATGTGTGTGTATGTCTCGATGTGTGTGTGTGTGTGTTTGTGTCTCTATGTGTGTATGTGGGTGTGTCTATGTATGTGTTTCTGTGTCTATGTGGGTGTGTGTGTGTATGTGTTTCTGTATATGTGTGAGTGTGTGTGTGTATGTGTGTCTGTATATGTGTGTGTGTGCTTGTGTGTGTGCGTATGTGTGTCTGTATATGTGAGTGTGTGTGTGTGTGTCTGTATATGTGTGTGTGCTTGTGTGTGTGTGTGTGTGGCAGTTGATCAGTGCCTCCAGGTTCTGAACTCATCAGTTCAGTTTTCTTCATTTATTCATGAAGCTTCACTCTGTTCCTGAATGGACCCAGACCCAGACCCAGAACAGATGAGCCAGTTGTCTGGTTCTAGTCCTTTATAGTTCTGGTTCGAACAGGACTCAGGTGGTCTTTGTAACATCAGCTGGAGGTCATTTCCCTGAACTCTTATTGTAGTTCATGTTGAAACAATGTCGTCTGCTGTCATCAGAAACAAGATGGCGGAACACAGTTTCACATTAAAGCGTCTCACCGTTTGAAAGCTGCAGTTAATCTCTGAAACATTTCTTTTCTAAATAAATTCAACGTCAATACTTTGAAACATTGCTTGTTTTTATCTTTCCAGTGTAAAAGTCCATAAAACATCAGGAAAAAACAAGCTTTTATTTTGACAGTTTTATTATAAAGTAAAATACAAAACAAACTTTATTTACAGGTTTATTTCCAGAGGAACATGTGAGGTGATGCGTTCAGGTGTTGTTCAGCTGAGTGTTGCAGGGATCCTCCTCCACAGACCTCCACACAGACAGTTCTTGATCCAGCGCTGCTCCCACTGCTTCATGGCGTTGGTCTTGTTTGGAGAGCGAAGCATCGTCACACAGCCGCACCTGAACACATCACACACAACATTTAACATGTTTCCCTTTTCATGGTACTCGTGTGTCCTAGAACACCTGAGGCTGAAACAGGTGACATCACTTCCTGTGGACTTACCTGGTGCAGGCCTTGCTCTCCTCAGTGGGACAGACGCCCATATGGACACAACGCAGGTTATCCATCTTCTGAGAGCTGGGACTCCTACACACACAGACAGACAGACAGACAGACAGACAGACAGACAGACAGACACAGACAGAGATGAATTGGATGTGTTGTTTTCTAGTACATGTGATAATCTTAGTGCGTTGAGCCCGCGGACCCTCAGGTTCAGGTGTGTTACCTGGTGAAGACCTCCAACGGGGCAGTGGAACCGGCTCCGGGAAGAGACGAGGCTTTTCCAAACTGCAGCCTGAGCGGGTGTTTACCCTGCAGCTTGACGATAACGCCGTCATTAACTGGAAGCCAGTCCATACTGGGAACCAGCAGCTGACTGGGCAGCAGGCAGCACTCATCAATCAGAGTCTCATCGGGGTCCTGGGGGGGTCCGTCGTCCCGGGCTGAGACACAGTCAATCAGTGAGTCAGTGAACATGGTGACTTGACATGTTGTAAAATCAATAACGTGATCAGTAGTGTCTCTTCAAATGATTGGTGTGGATCAATAACGTGATCGTAGTGTCTCTAAACGATCGTGTGGATCAATAACGTGATCGTAGTGTCTTTCTATACGATCGGTGTGAATCAATAACGTGATCGTAGTGTCTTTCTATGATCTTTTCTTAGATTTATCCGTGGTTGGCTTACCTGGGGTTGAAAAGTTAAATAAATAACGGGCTGCGGATGCCGGCGCGTGTCGCACATCGGCATTTGTGACGTATGTTTTGAGCGACAAAAAATTAAACACATTTTATTTTAGTGTTAAAAGAGCCCCATAAATTCAAATTTAAAATTATATTTAATAAACTAAAATAAAATACATTTGAATTAAATCATCGATAGCAAGGAGTATATGTGCTGCAATGCACTGTGGGAGTTCAGTGTTTTTGGTTGATATTACAACCATGAGTGTGAGTGGTGTGGCATTCAATGACATTCAGTTGCTGTGTGGCTCTTTCCCGCTGACTGCGGAGTGATTAGTTGCTGTTATTCTGAGGCAGTTAGCGTGAAAAAGTGAAGGACTTTGATCAGCGTCCTTATGGTGTGTTCACAAATTTGCGTCGCGTTACTCGCGTGAGTTTAGTCGCTCGACTTTATGTGGTTAATTCACGTCATTCGCTACTGGCTTTACTCGCGCCTGGAAGGGGGTGGGGCTTATCTTTGTGGCTTATCTCCGTAAAAACAGTACCGTTTCCCCCATCCACCATTGAACTAACCACTAGTTCTGCTTTAAACTTCTTGTGGAAGTCCCTCTAATGTCGGACCATCAAACGCCCCCGTGTCCGGGTTCATAATATCATCCGTAGCCGCACAACAGCGTCTGAATGAGGCCGCTGCCAGCGCTACTTCAGGTGGATCAGCAGCTGTTTGATTCAAACCGGCAGGACGGCAGTGATGACGCGCAGAGCTTCTCAACGCTGATTGGCTTTCGCGACGCGATTATTCGCCCGAGTTGGAAAATTTCAACTCTCGCGTCAAACGCGCCGCGTTACTGGCGTCTAACGTGCCGCCCGGCGTAAATTTGCGTCTGTCGCAACCATACGCGTCTGTGCATAGACTTTACATGTAATCTGGTCGCGCGGAACATTTGCGTCGCGTTCGGTGTGAACGCACCATTACTCTACACACCTTGCCGCAAGAGCCGCAAGAGAGCGACGAAAGAGCCGCATGCGGCTCTGGAGCCACGGGTTGCCGACCCCTGGTCTATACGATCGGTGTGGATCAATACCGTGATCGTCGTGTCTTTCTATACAATCGGTGTGGATCAATAACGTGATCGTCGTGTCTTTCTATACAATCGGTGTGGATCAATACCGTGATCGTAGTGTCTCTATACGATTGGTGTGGATCAATAACGTGATCGTAGTGTCTCTATACCATCGGTGTGGATCAATAACGTGATCGTAGTGTCTCTATACCATCGGTGTGGATCAATAACGTGATCGTAGTGTCTCTATACCATCGGTGTGGATCAATAACGTGATCTTAGTGTCTCTATACCATCGGTGTGGATCAATAACGTGATCGGCTTACAGCAGAGCCACAGCTTGGTGAGCAGCCTGAACAGCAGCTGCATGCTGTCCTGGTTGTCCGAGGTCGCGGTGAAGGTGGGCAGGCAGCCCGGCTTCAGGAGGCCCCAGATCCGGATCATCACCAGCATCTCCCTCAGCATCCCCAGGGAGGCCCCGTCCCTCATGAAGCCGAACCCGGGCCGGACCACGGAGCCCTGTGGGACCAGAGACCACATGAACAGGTCTGTGGTCTGACCCCTCTCATGGGGACCACACCAAAGACCTCATGAACAGGTCTGTGGTCTGACCACTCTCATGGGGACCACACCAGAGACCTCATGAACAGGTCTGTGGTCTGACCCCTCTCATGGGGACCACACCAGAGACCTCATGAACAGGTCTGTGGTCTGACCCCTCTCATGGGGACCACACCAGAGACCTCATGAACAGATCTGTGGTCTGACCCCTCTCATGGGGACCACACCAGAGACCTCATGAACAGGTCTGTGGTCTGACCCTTCACATGAGCTCAAGCACAAGCTTTTAACTTTAGTGGGTTTGTCCATATTTGGTTCTAGTCTCGTCTGTGGTTTCTTGGCTCCTAGTCTTGTCTGGTTTCATAGGTTCTAGTCTTGTCTAGTTGCATAGGTTCTGGTCTTGTGTGGTTTCATAGGTTATGGTCTCGTCTGTGGTTTCTTGGGTTCTAGTCTTGTCTGTGGTTTCTTAGGTTCTAGTCTCGTCTGTGGTTTCTTGGTTTCTGGTCTTGTCTGTGGTTTCTTGAGTTCTGGTCTCATCTGTGGTTTCTTGGGTTCTGGTCTTGTCTGTGGTTTTGTCTGTGTATCGTGGAGGGAAAGTCCCCCTCATAATTCACCTCAAGTTCCCGATGAAGGAGATTGGCTGTTAGTCGTGGTTACCGTGGTCGTGAGCGGTGTTCACCTGGCTCACCTGGTTGGGCAGGTTGGCCAGCAGGTAGAGGACGAAGTCTCCCACCCATTGGATGAGCTGCTGCAGGGACTGAAGGGGGGGGCCGTCCAACACAAACTCCTCTGTCTTCAGATTGATCATCACCTTATCAATATCTGAGGAGACAGTGATCAATCAGTGGTCACCCTCATCTATGTAGATATCTCACCTGTGTGGATATCTCACCTGTGTAGATATCTCACCTCTTCCTCAGCTATCTCACCTGTCCTTCAGATATCTCACCTGTGTAGATATCTCACCTGTTCCTCAGATATCTCACCTGTGTAGATATCTCACCTGTTCCTCAGATATCTCACCTGTATAGGTATCTCACCTGTGTGGATATCTCACCTGTCCCTCAGGCGTCTTACCTGTCCCTCAGGTGTCTCACCTGTCCCTCAGGTCTCTCACCTGTCCCTCAGGTATCTCACCTGTCCCTCAGGTGTCTCACCTGCCCCTCAGGCATCTCACCTGTCCCTCAGGTATCTCACCTGTTTCTCAGGCGTCTCACCTGTCCCTCAGGCGTCTCACCTGTCCCTCAGGTCTCTCACCTGTCCCTCAGGTATCTCACCTGTGTGGATATCTCATCTGTCCCTCAGGCGTCTTACCTGTCCCTCAGGTCTCTCACCTGTCCCTCAGGTATCTCACCTGTCCCTCAGGTATCTCACCTGTCCCTCAGGTGTCTCACCTGCCCCTCAGGTGTCTCACCTGCCCCTCAGGCGTCTCACCTGTCCCTCAGGCGTCTTACCTGTCCCTCAGGCGTCTCACCTGTCCCTCAGGTCTCTCACCTGTCCCTCAGGTATCTCACCTGTCCCTCAGGTGTCTCACCTGCCCCTCAGGTGTCTCACCTGCCCCTCAGGCGTCTCACCTGTCCCTCAGGTCTCTCACCTGTCCCTCAGGTCTCTCACCTGTCCCTCAGGCCTCTCACCTGTCCCTTAGGCGTCTCACCTGTCCCTCAGGCCTCTCACCTGTGTGGATATCTCACCTGTGTCGATGTTCTTGGCGCAGATCTCGGTCAGCCGGTCTCCTGGACTCTTGTCAGGTGTGTTGAGGACGTGCGGCCTCAGCAGAGACTTCAAGGTGGAGCTGATGGCGATCAGCAGCAGCTTGGCGTGGAAGTCGCAGGCTCGAGCCGCTGTTGCCGTGGAGAGTTTACAGAGCGACGCCTTCACCGCCACGATGCGCGTGGCCAGAACCTGAGACAGAGCGGACAGCTACACTGAGGCATCATGGGAAGTGGAGTTTACACAAAGCGGACAGCTACACTGAGGCATCATGGGAAGTGGAGTTTACTGCTGAATCTCAGTTAAAGCCTGTAAGCAGTTGAATTGTCACGTAGCATTCCCAGAATCATGACGTGACGGGTCTCATAATAACAAATTAAAGTGAACTCAACGTGGAACCGGTTCTATGAATAGAGGTCCGATCTGAGGCCCTGCTGACCTGCTGCAGCGCCTGGTTCTGCCTCATGTACTCCTCGTGCAGCTTCTCCACCAGGTTGTGGACCATGGTGGGCTGCACGTGCAGCAGGACGTCCCACCAGTCGTAGCCCGTCACCATGCAGTACTCCAACAGGAACAGCAGGTGGCGCAGCGTCGTGTTCATCTCCAGCACCTGACCCATAGAGGGCGACACTCGCAGCATGTGGAGCTGAGGAGCAACAACACCGAGTGTGAACCAGCTGGCATCAGAACACGTGGTTCTTATTGATCCGATCTCCATGGCCTTATTGTTCTCTACTAGAACCAAGCTCTCATCCCTGATGAACCACGCCTCCCACCCCATGCAGGACACCCTGGCAGCTCTGCACAGCTCCTTCAGCCACCGGCTGATTCACCCCCGGTGTGTGAAGGAGAGGTACCGCAAGTCCTTCCTCCCTGCTGCTGTCAGGCTGCACAACAAGCTGACCTCCCAGTAGCCCACAAACATTCAACTCTCAATACTTGAACACTTTTTTTTATCACTCTGGTCACTTTAATCCATCCTGGTGCAATATTTTGTAATATTTTGTAATTTGTATATTCAATATTCTACTGTACATTCAATTTCTTCTTTACTGTTTATTTTATTATGTTTATTACTGTTTATTACTGTTTATTTATATTACTTGATTTCTTTTATCTTTACGTTCTGAGCAATGCTGCTGTAATCCTGTAATTTCCCCACTGCGGGACTAATAAAGGATTATCTTATCTTATCTAAGGATTGAGGGATTACGTGGTGTTCAAGTGTGTTCAGGTGCGTGTTCTCACCTTCCCGTGGTTGTCGACTCCGGCCAGTGCCAGTGAGGTCCACGAGAACTGCAGGGCCTTGAAGTGGAGGGCGGGGCCTCCGGTTCTTTGGCGCTTGATGGCGGACTCGTCTCCGGGCCTCTGACCGGAGGAGGACGAGGAGCCGTAGAAAACCCCCATCATGTGGAGGGACAGCCGGTGGAGGATCTGAATGCTGCCGTCATGGAAGGCCAGAGCCAGACCTGGCGGCACAGGAGAAAACGGATCCTCAGACCGGGTCCCGGTGCCAACACACTCACACAGCTGATAGATGGGCCGAGCGCTCACCGAGTCCAGGGCAGAACTTGGTGTCTGACGCCACCTTCAGGTCCGTGTTGGAGATGGAGATGGGCAGTTTGGGCAGAGCGACGGCCGACACACGCTCCAGGTCGCTGGTGGTCGTCAAGATCCTCCACTTCAGGATGGTGGGCTGCTTCTCCCCGACTGGACAAGGGAGGGAGGTCAGAGGTCAAACATCCAGCACTGCGCGTGGCCCAGTTGAACCAGTGTGGTCTCTTACCAACTGGTGATCGGTGCTGGAAGATGTTGTTGACAGGAAGTCCCTCCTTCCTCAGAGACCAGCACTCCACGATGCTGCCGCTCTGATTGGACGCACACAGCAGAACCTGCAACACACACACGTTTTCTGTCAGGTTCTGATGGTTCTGATGGTTCTGTGACCAACTCCTGTCTGGTCTGTTCTTCAGGTTTTACTGGTCTCTGCTCTGTCAGAACACAACTCCTGAAATGTGTTGTTCTACCGTTTACCTGTTTAGAGAACTCTGTGGTTCTACGGGTTCCCCAGGTTCTCCCTGCTATACGTTCAGAGTTCTCTCTGGTTCTCCCTGTTAAAGGTCTTCTGGTTCTCCCTGTTGTAACTTCTGTCTGGTTCTCCCTGTTAAAAGTATTCTGGTTCTCCCTGTTACCTGTTCAGAGTTCTCTCTGGTGAGGAACTTGAGGTGGGTGACCGCCGGGTACTTCTCCCTCCTCAGAGAGTCGGTGGTGCACCGCAGGAACAGCGATGGCAACAGTTCGGTGTCGATGCGACACTTCTCGCTCACGACGCTCACGACCACCTGAACACAGAGAACATGGTTGTTGTTCCTTAGTGGCGGTCAGAGAACACGGTTGTTGTTCCTTAGTGGCGGTCAGAGAACTCGAAGAGAAGGATGTTCTGACCTTGTAGAACTGGACCGGGGACGAGCTGCTGCCGTCGGTCGCCGCCACCACAATGTTCCCTCCTCCGGTGAAGGCGATGTCGGCTAACGCCACGCGGCCCCTCAGCCGGCAGAGACTCTCGCTGGCCGTGAGCAGAGCGCCGCCCGGCTTCAACAGCGACACGGTGACCAGGCCGCTCACCGTCACCGCCAGCCAGCCCTCCATCGGCTTCCCGCCAAACAGAGTCAGGGACGGGGAGAACTTCACCCGAGAAAACTTCTCACCGAAGTTTGTAGAACCCGACTGAACTCACGGGAGACAAGAAACGTGTGATTTATTCAAGCGTCTGACAGTTATGACGTATAATGTCTCACATATACGTATTAGTGTATGTATATCTATATATATATAGATATATATATAGATATATATCTATCTATATATATGCGCTTTAGGAATACAGAACCACAAAACTATATCCTTTGTTGTACAAAGGTGAATGGACTGTACTTGTACACTCACCTAAAGGATTATTATGAACACCTGTTCAATTTCTCATTAATGCAATTCTCTAATCAACCAATCACATGGCAGTTGCTTCAATGCATTTAGGGGTGTGGTCCTGGTCAAGACAATCTCCTGAACTCCAAACTGAATGTCAGAATGGGAAAGAAAGGTGATTTAAGCAATTTTGAGCGTGGCATGGTTGTTGGTGCCAGACGGGCCGGTCTGAGTATTTCACAATCTGCTCAGTTACTGGGATTTTCACGCACAACCATTTCTAGGGTTTACAAAGAATGGTGTGAAAAGGGAAAAACATCCAGTATGCGGCAGTCCTGTGGGCGAAAATGCCTTGTTGATGCTAGAGGTCAGAGGAGAATGGGCCGACTGATTCAAGCTGATAGAAGAGCAACTTTGACTGAAATAACCACTCGTTACAACCGAGGTATGCAGCAAAGCATTTGTGAAGCCACAACACGCACAACCTTGAGGCGGATGGGCTACAACAGCAGAAGACCCCACCGGGTACCACTCATCTCCACTACAAACAGGAACAAGAGGCTACAATTTGCAAGAGCTCACCAAAATTGGACAGTTGAAGACTGGAAAAATGTTGCCTGGTCTGATGAGTCTCGATTTCTGTTGAGACATTCAGATGGTAGAGTCAGAATTTGGCGTAAACAGAATGAGAACATGGATCCATCATGCCTTGTTACCACTGTGCAGGCTGGTGGTGGTGTAATGGTGTGGGGGATGTTTTCTTGGCACACTTTAGGCCCCTTAGTGCCAATTGGGCATCGTTTAAATGCCACGGCCTACCTGAGCATTGTTTCTGACCATGTCCATCCCTTTATGGCCACCATGTACCCATCCTCTGATGGCTACTTCCAGCAGGATAATGCACCATGTCACAAAGCTCCAATCATTTCAAATTGGTTTCTTGAACATGACAATGAGTTCACTGTACTAAAATGGCCCCCACAGTCACCAGATCTCAACCCAATAGAGCATCTTTGGGATGTGGTGGAACGGGAGCTTCGTGCCCTGGATGTGCATCCCACAAATCTCCATCAACTGCAAGATGCTATCCTATCAATATGGGCCAACATTTCTAAAGAATGCTTTCAGCACCTTGTTGAATCAATGCCACGTAGAATTAAGGCAGTTCTGAAGGCGAAAGGGGGTCAAACACAGTATTAGTATGGTGTTCCTAATAATCCTGACATTATTATTATAACATGACGAGAAGAGTTACCATGCAAGGTGCCACCTGCCCATCAAGACTAACTAACATTCATACACACCACACAGGAAACATTTGGGGTTCAGTGTGTTGCCCGAGGACACATCGACAAGGACTCGTGGAGTCAGGGCTGAACCACCGATCCACTGACTGGAGGACGACCCGCTCGACCACTGAGCCACAACCGCCCCTCCACGGGGCCTGACAATGCCCTGACGAAGCTGATTGAGGGGCTACAATAAAGGCTTTTCAAGACGTTCTTCCTGGTTGTTGCTTGCTCTACGAGCGTGGAGGCTGTTACCATCTCGACGTGCAGAGCCAGCTTCACTCCGTTGTGCAGCCAGCTCAGAGCCACGATGGGATCTCCGTCCAGAGAGCTGGAGAGGACGCTCTCCCAGCTGTTTACCAGGTGGTCCGACATCGACCAACACTTAATCTGCCCGTCACCGTCTGCAGACAGCAGTCTTGAGCCTCAACACACAAACAGATCAATAAACACACTAAACAGATCAATAAACAGTTCAATAAACACACTAAACAGATCAATAAACACACTAAACAGATCAATAAACAGATCAATAAACACACTTAACAGATCAAAAAACACACTAAACAGATCAATAAACACACTAAACAGATCAAAAAACACACTAAACAGATCAATAAACACACTAAATAGATCAATAAACAGATCAATAAACACACTAAATAGATCAATAAACACACTAAATAGATCAATAAACAGATCAATAAACACTAAATTGATCAATAAACAGATCAATAAACACTAATGAGGGCAAAGCTTACCTGATTGATCCCACTCCAGACAGGAAATGACCTCAGTGTGGCCAGAGCTGATGGAGAAAACGTCCCAAGGGTGCTCAGTGTCGATGATGTGGATCATGTGACTAACATCTGGAAAACACACACACACACACACACACACACACACACACACACACACACACACACACACACACACACACACACACACACAGTAGAAAAGGGTGTTGTATTAATCCTGTCGGCTGACTTCCTGTTGGTTTAGGTGTTCCAGGTGTGTTGCAGGTGTGTCTGTGCTGCAGGTGTGTCTGTGTTGCAGGTGTGTCTGTGCTGCAGGTGTGTCTGTGTTGCAGGTGTGTCTGTGCTGCAGGTGTGTCTGTGTTGCAGGTGTGTCTGTGCTGCAGGTGTGTCGTAGGTGTGTCTGTGCTGCAGGTGTGTTGCAGGTGTGTCTGTGCTGCAGGTGTGTCGTAGGTGTGTCTGTGCTGCAGGTGTGTCGTAGGTGTGTCTGTGCTGCAGGTGTGTTGCAGGTGTGTCTGTGCTGCAGGTGTGTCGTAGGTGTGTCTGTGCTGCAGGTGTGTCGCAGGTGTGTCTGTGCTGCAGGTGTGTCGCAGGTGTGTCTGTGCTGCAGGTGTGTCGTAGGTGTGTCTGTGCTGCAGGTGTGTCGCAGGTGTGTCTGTGCTGCAGGTGTGTCGTAGGTGTGTCTGTGCTGCAGGTGTGTCGTAGGTGTGTCTGTGCTGCAGGTGTGTCGTAGGTGTGTCTGTGCTGCAGGTGTGTCGTAGGTGCAGCAGGTGTCACCTTTGTCGTCATCCTCGCCCTTCAGGTCGGTGCTGAAGGCCACCAGGTTCCTGCAGGACCAGGAGCAAACCAGAGGGATGGAGGGACAGTGAGTGCTCTTCGGACGCTTCTCCCAGTCGCACACGTACGCCAACTCCATGTTTTAACCACAGAAGAAGAAGCTGGAGGCCAAGCGGAGGCCTCACCTGAAGACACAGACAGACAGGTGGTCACATTGGAAAACAACAAGCAACATTTACATTTAAAATACAACATAAAATGACCTATATCTGTGTATTACAATGAAGGTTCAGGTTTCAGTCAAGATCATAAACATTAACGAGCAGCAAAGTGTTTCAGACATCAAAAGAACAAAAGATAGAACACAATGCAGATGCACATAAATATATATTTACACACACATATAAATAAATATATAAATCTGAACATGTAGCCTACAGATCTACCAGGAAGTCACTGTTTGTTTATTCCTTCAGGAGAGAATAGAGGAAAGCCTGTCGTGCACGTTTTCAATAACACATGCACGAAACGAAGGTGTGATTTATCAAACATATACATCGATTAGATTATTATGGTATGGCTGGTTTATGTCTTTGAGATACAGCTGAGAAATGGCAGTAAAGTGGCCAGAAACATTAATTCTTCTGGTGACTTATAGTTGAGATCCAGGTCTCATTTAGAACCGGATCTTTGAGGAACCGGGTGTCATTTAGAACCGGATCTTTGAGGAACCGGGTGTCATTTAGAACCGGATCTTTGAGGAACCGGGTCTCATTTAAAACCGGATCTTTGAGGAACGGGGTCTCATCTAAAACCGGGTCTCGCGCTGTGTCTATGTAGCTAGCAGCTATATGCTAACGTTAGCTTACCTCACTTTGTTTTGACGCCAAACTTAAAAAATAAGACAATTAAAGTAGAGTCTTTGGTATTAAATATAATATTAACTATAATATCCAATGTAATGGTCGCTGTTGTAACAAACAAACCTTCTTCCCATTACTCACTTCAACACAGTACCAGGACCCCGCAGTTAATGGGGCGTCTCTAAAGAAGCCTGCCTGTAAAATATTATATTTTATATTTATTATAACAATAAAGTAGGAAACTATAACGCTCGAATAGAACTGTGAACACGTGTTTGACTTGTTATTGAATATGTTCTACTCCGGGTTTGTCTCTTCTTTGTTAGATTGTAATCGGTGTTTTTCAAAGATGGCGGCGGCGGGGCACCCTCCTTTACAGTTCAACGAGGCATTCCGTACCCTGAGTGAGGTCTGCCAGGGTCATCAAATAAATAAATAGATATTTATACATATTTGAGTTAATTTGTTATAGCAGGAGCCAGAATACGAACATGTATCAGTATCATGTTGTAACATGAAAAGTTAACTTGAACGATATGTTTTTCATCTTATTGTTCTAACATAAATTAATGTTATATTATAAAACATTATAGTAAGTGCAAAAACAAACATTTATCATAAAAGTTGAGATATTGTCATATGAAATATTACTAACACGTTGATGTAAATTTGAAAAGTTTGAGTGTATTTCATTTGTGCTGTAGTTTCAATGCAGAATGTGTATTTATTAGACTGACTCACCAGATGAGCCTAAGAGAAGTAGTCATTTTCTCATAGACTTCAATACAACCAGAGGAGTCGCCACCTAGTGGTCAGTTGAGAGAATGCAGCTTTAACACATGAAGCATAGATACAATCAGAGGAGATCCACCTAATCTGGTACATAAACCGTTTGTGGGTCTGATACATGGACTGTATGTGGGTCTGATACATAGACCGTATGTGGCTCTATGTGGGTTTTGCACCTGGCAGATAAAACTCGGGGTTAGGCTCCGCCCCGTACGACCCGTATTTCCGGTCAGGTGGTTGTCTCGTCAGGCTGCTGAGTCTCTGGTCTCCTGTTAACTCTTGTTAGCTTCTGTTAGCTCACAGGTGAAACCACCGGACGGGTTTAGATTATACTGAAATGACTCTACAGGGACCGGGTCCTGGGTTGGGTTAGGGGGTCCTGGGTCCTGGGTTAGGGGGTTCCGGGTCCTGGTTTAGAGGGTTCCCGGTCCTGCTAGCTCCTTTAGCGTTAGCTTCCTCTGGAGCGCGTTAACGGGAATCTGTTGCGTTCTGATGAGAACACCGGAGACATGGTTCCCGTTAACGTTCCCGTTAATGTTTCCGGTGACGGACTTACCGCGGAGGAGCTGAGCTCAGGTAATTATGCAGCTACATCTTCGAGATATACAGAGTTAGGGGCGGGATGTTTACCTGAGGAGGCAGCAGGCCTCACAACTACATGCAGTCTGTACACACACACACGTATATATATATGTGTATATATAATATTCAGTATTGATTCTCTGTGGTCTCATGTCCATCACTGTCTTCTAAATGTCCCTAAACGTAAAGACCTCTGTCACGAAGGACAAACTACATTAGAGCTAATGTATATCGACTAGCTAGCTGATCAATCGATTGACAGGAAGTTATTTTGTTAAATTTTGTCTATTCAACATGTCAGTAGTTATTTATCTTTTGAAACTTGTCTTTAAGTAAAACTGAACTGACTGTAACGAATACACTTAAAACTTGATTGATTGATTACGTTTGGAATAATCCATAATTAAAATAATCATTAGTTTAATCTTTAATCTTTATTTGAGAAACTGGAACCAGAGAATAAAAAATATGAAAAATGAGAAGAGATATATTCTTGTGTGTGTGTGTGTTAGGGAGTGTGTAATTAGCTTTGTATTTTTTATGTGCAGACTGCAGCTTCCAAGTAAACACTGCATCAGTGTGTGTGTGTGTGTGTGTGTGTGTGTGTGTGTGTGTGTGTGTGTGTGTGTGTGTGTGTGTGTGTGTGTGTGTGTGTGTGTGTGTGTGTGTGTGTGTGTGCGCGCACATACACAATGTATGTATACATACACACACACACACAGCTCCAGATGAGGTCAGCCTGTGTCTGATGGTCGTCTGCAGACCGACCTGTGGAAGCAGCTTCGTGTTTGGATTCAAGAGTTAAATCCAGATCCTCATCTGCAGCTCCACTCGTTGCTCCTCTGATATAATATTTGTGTTACGGCTGCTGGCTGAGTGTCACAGTGCGACTGGTGAGACACACATTTTGAACCAAGTACCTTCAGACCAGTGGACCAAACTAAGTCCAAACTAAGGATCGGGGTTGTAGTTGGTTAGCGGTCAGCTCCGTCAGGACTCGGTGCTTCTGGCAGACTGTCCCTGTGAGCAGCATGAGGGGCAGCATTACTTGTTGTAAAACTACCGTGTTACGTGGTGTAAAACTACCTTGTGACTTGGTGTAAAACTACCTTGTGACTTGGTGTAAAACAACCTTGTTACTTATTGTAAAACTACCTTGTTACCTGGTGTAAAACTACCTTGTTACGTGGTGTAAAACTACTTTGTTACGTGGTGTAAAACTACTTTGTTACGTGGTGTAAAACTACCTTGTTACTTGGTGTAAAACTTAGTGTAAAACTACCTTGTTACTTATTGTAAAACTACCTTGTTACCTGGTGTAAAACTACCTTGTTACTTAGTGTAAAACTACCTTGTTACCTAGTGTAAAACTACCTTGTTACGTGGTGTAAAACTACTTTGTTACGTGGTGTAAAACTACCTTGTTACTTGGTGTAAAACTTAGTGTAAAACTACCTTGTTACTTGGTGTAAAACTACCTTGTTACCTGGTGTAAAACTACCTTGTTACTTAGTGTAAAACTACCTTGTTACTTAGTGTAAAACTACCTTGTTACGTGGTGTAAAACTACCTTGTTATTTGGTGTAAAACTACCTTGTTACTTAGTGTAAATCTACCTTGTTACTTAGTGTAAAACTACCTTGTTACTTGGTGTAAAACTACCTTGTTACGTGGTGTAAAACTACCTTGTTACGTGGTGTAAAACTACCTTGTTACGTGGTGTAAAACTACCTTGTTACGTGGTGTAAAACTATCTTGTTACGTGGTGTAAAACTATCTTGTTACTTGGTGTAAAACTATCTTGTTACTTGGTGTAAAACTACCTTGTTACCTAGTGTAAAACTACTTGTTTTCTTTAATCCAGTCGTTATTTTACTTGAAATGAGAGAAAACATGTATTTACTATTAAATTATGTATTATTTTTAATTCATCCAGGTTAATTTGAAATCTGATAATAAATATTGTTGAAATATTATTCAATCAAACGTTCTTTATTTTATTTGAAAGTCTGTAGTTGACGACATACAGACGTTAATGCAACTGTTAAGCTACTTTACTAATTATGGGACTAAATCCTACAACAAGTGAGACGTTATTTTGATGTTCTGGACTTTTGCACGAGCACATTTTCTCTGAATGGACCTTGTTGAATTTTAATCTGTTACATCTCAAATGTTCTCGTCTGACTTGAGATTGTTTTAGTTTTTTTACAAAAACAAAAAGGTGTTCTTGTGTACGTTTCTTAATAGAGTACGTTTCTTTTTACTGTACTGCATCTCTTTACTATATTGTTTTTTTTTACAATACTGTTTTTCTTTACTATAGTACCTTTGTTCTTACTAAACTTTACCATTTTTATTTATTGTTTCTTTACTGTACTACCTTTCTTTACTGAACTTTACTGTGTTTCTTTACTTTAGTACCTTTCTTTACTTTACTACCTTTCTTTGCTGAACTGTACTACCTTTCTTTACTTTACTACCTTTTTTTACTGAACTTTACTACCTTTCTTTTCTTTACTACCTTTCTTTCCTGAACTCCAATGTGTTTCTTTACTTTACTACCTTTTTTTTTACTGAACTTTAGTGGGGTTCTTTAATGTATTCTACTGCATTGTGACATTCTAAGGGCTCTGTCATTTATCAATAAAAGATTTTTGTTCAAATTTTTTTCAATTCAATAATCAAAGTCTTCATCAATTTGTTTTCAGTGACATCTGTTTAAAGAAGTTGAGTCTATCGGCTCTCAGCTTGGAGACCTTCGCCTGATCTGAGGTCAGAGTTTTAACTTCACTCTGAGGACACCAGCCTGCAGCCATGCTGACCTAGAATCAGCTGTTAGTTTGTGCAAAGAGCTGAATCCAGAGATAGAGATCATGTCTGAGAACCAGGCCAACAACAACAACGTCCCTCTGAACAACAACAACAACATGGGACCCAACAGGATTCGAAACCCCAACATCAACCAGAACCCCCTCATCAATGTCCGTGATCGACTCTTCCACGCCCTCTTTTTCAAGATGGCCGTCACATACGCCCGACTGTTCCCTCCGTCCTTCAGGAGGGTCTTTGAGTTCTTCGTCCTGCTCAAGGTGTGTAACATCTCTTATATAGAGTTAAATATATTACAATTACATTTCATTTAGCTGACGCTTTTATCCAAAGTGACTTACATGATATACAGTAGACCGTAGACACAGCAACGGTGAGCAATTAGGGTTAAGTGTCTTGCTCAAGGACACAACAACATGGACTGGCTGAGCCGGGGTTTGAACCACCGACCCTCTGATTGAAAGACTGACTTGCTAACCACTGAGCCACAGTCGCCCCAAAATAGATGTTACATTACATTGACGCTTTTATCCAAAGTGACTTACATGATATACAGTAGACCGTAGACACAGCAACGGTGAGCAATGAGGGTTAAGTGTCTTGCTCAAGGACACAACGACATGGACTGGCTGAGCCGGGGTTTGAACCACCGACCCTCTATATATATATATATATATAAATATAAATATATAACACAAGGTCCGTGTATATGAAAGTGTCCTCTGGACCACATAAACAAAAATACGTCTGGAAAACAACAATATACTTTTCCTGTAATTGAGGTTTTAAATTTAAACTTAAGTCTTGAAGGAAATCCATAGATTGTGTAAATCCACCAGATTAACAGCAGTCAGCCCTTCAGGCTTTTCCCAGTTAACACTCAGTGATGCAACAGACTGGGTCATGATGAAGACTGCTGGTCATGATGAAGACTGCTGGGTCATGATAGGTCTTTATTCAATTACATTGATTTTGTATAGCCCAAAATCAAAACTCTCCTCAGAGGCCTTTACAAGCTGTACACATAAACCAACCTCTGACCTTTTGTTAAATGAGCTCCACTGAATATTAGTGAGCCTCACATGTCAGTGGAGGCATCGTCTATGAAACTTTGACAGCATTAACTCCTTTGTGCTCTTGTTCAGGCGCTCTTCGTCCTCTTCATCCTCGCCTACATTCACATCGCCTTCTCTCGCTCGCCCATCAACTGTCTGGAGGTGGTGAGGGAGCGCTGGCCTCGCGACGGCATCCTGCGGGTGGAGATCCAGAGGAACTCCAGCCGAGCCCCCGTCTTCCTGCAGTACTATGACTCCACGGGCCTCCAGGAGGAGCTGGAGGCCGAGGAGGGGGGGGAGGGGCCGAGAGGAGTGGTGGGGCTCAGCCTGGCCGCGCTGCAGGACGAAGAAGAAGAAGACGAGGATGAGATGACCCTGGAGATGTTTGACAACAGCTCCGTGCAGGTGAGCCGAGTCCTCAGAGGTTCAGTTCCCTCCACGCCACGAGGAGTCAGCAGGAGTTCCTCAGATGGGGTGGAAAGAGGGAGGGTACCATGGCGCTTTGTAAACAAAAGGAGAGAGCATAGAATATATATCACTTCGTCACACTATGATGGTGAAGCGGTGTAAATCATCTGTTCACAAGCGTCCGTACCAGCATGGATCCACTATGGGCTCAGATTAGTTGTACTCTGTTTTCTGCTGCAGTTTGAGCTGGACATTGAGCCTCGTCTGAAGCCATCTCTGATTGGAGGAGGTGTTGGAAGAGGAGGAGCAGGAGGAGGAGCAGGAGGAGTGAACGACAGCCAGGACGTCTCCTTCAGCCAGACCACTAAAGGTATGCAGCCGCTGAAGGATTCAGTGTCTGAGCTGGAGATGATGACCAGAGCAGGTAAACCCTCCTTCTTTTCCTCTCTCCTCCTCCTCTTTCCTTCTCCCTCTTCCGCCTCTCTCTCCTCCTCCCTTATCCCTCCTTTCCCTCTCCTCCTACCTCCTTCTCTCCTCCTCCACCTGTAAACAGTCGAGATTCTCCTTAACCCCAGTAGGTGGTAGCAGTGACTGTAAACCAGAACAAGAAAAGAGTTCATTATAGAAGATAAACCTCAGATACTGTAGTCGTGTCTGTAGAGTTCATTATAGAAGATTATTACATTTTTCATTTAGCTGACGCTTTTATCCAAAGTGACTTACATGATATACAGTAGACCGTAGACACAGCAACGGTGAGCAATGAGGGTTAAGTGTCTTGCTCAAGGACACAACAACATGGACTGGCTGAGCCGGGGTTTGAACCACCGATCTTCTGATTGAAAGTCGGACCTGCTAACCACTGAGCCACAGTCGCCCCAAGATAAACCTCAGCTACTGTAGTCGTGTCTGTTGGCCTCTGAAAAGCAGCCGTGTGCTTGCTGTTCCCTCAGTGTGGCCTCAGGAGGAGTACATCGTGGAGTATTCTCTGGAGTACGGCTTCCTGCGTTTGTCTCAGAGCACCAGACAGAGACTCAACATCCCCGTCATGGTCGTCACTCTGGGTGAGTCACCGAAGGCCTTCATTTCCCAGTTTGTACGTCCTTGATTCCTTTCCTCACCTCCTCTCATCTCAGGAGATAAGAGAGGAAGAGACGAGGAAACATTTATCAATGAGCATCATTGCCTCCGAGTCGTCAGTTCAAAGCCTTCTAGAGATGCATTTTAGAATCGGGAGGTCGTTCGAGGTGGAGCGCTGAGGTCAAGAAGGGAGGAAATGAGTCACGTGACCTTTGAAACATTTCATTTAGCTGATGCTTTTATCCAAAGCGACTTACAATAAGTGCATTCTACGGTTACAAACAAGAATCAGAACAACAAGAATCAAGAAGGTACAAAGTGCTATCAGTAAGAGCCATTTCAGTGCTACTATAGTGCTACATCCTTTATTCAAGGTATAGTTGAAAAAGATATGTTTTTAGTTTGAAACTTTACACCTTTAGATCCCATGAAGGACGAGTGTTTCGGTGACGGCTTCAGTCGCTTCCTGCTCGACGAGTTTTTGGGCTACGACGACATCCTGATGTCCAGTGTGAAGGCACTCGCAGAGAACGAGGAGAACAAAGGTAGAGAACCCGGCAGAACGAGAGCAAGGCCCTAACTATAGACCTGAACCAGCCCTACCTATAGACCTGAACCAGCCCTAACTATAGACCTGAACCAGCCCTAACTATAGACCTGAACCAGCCCTAACTATAGACCTGAACCAGCCCTAACTATAGACCTGAACCAGCCCTAACTATAGACCTGAACCAGCCCTAACTATAGACCTGAACCAGCCCTAACTATAGACCTGAACCAGCCCTAACTATAGACCTGAACCAGCCCTAACTATAGACCTGAACCAGCCCTAACTATAGACCTGAACCAGCCCTAACTATAGACCTGAACCAGCCCTAACTATAGACCTGAACCAGCCCTAACTATAGACCTGAACCAGCCCTAACTATGGACCTGAACCAGCCCTAACTATGGACCTGAACCAGCCCTAACTATGGACCTGAACCAGCCCTAACTATGGACCTGAACCAGCCCTAACTATGGACCTGAACCAGCCCTAACTATGGACCTGAACCAGCCCTAACTATGGACCTGAACCAGCCCTAACTATGGACCTGAACCAGCCCTAACTATGGACCTGAACCAGCCCTAACTATGGACCTGAACCAGCCCTAACTATGGACCTGAACCAGCCCTAACTATGGACCTGAACCAGCCCTAACTATGGACCTGAACCAGCCCTAACTATGGACCTGAACCAGCCCTAACTATGGACCTGAACCAGCCCTACCTATAGACCTGAACCAGCCCTACCTATAGACCCGAACCAGCCCTAACTAAAGACCCGAACCAGCCCTAACTATGGACCCGAACCAGCCCTAACTATGGACCCGAACCAGCCCTAACTATGGACCCGAACCAGCCCTAACTATGGACCCGAACCAGCCCTAACTATGGACCCGAACCAGCCCTAACTATGGACCCGAACCAGCCCTAACTATGGACCCGAACCAGCCCTAACTATGGACCCGAACCAGCCCTAACTATGGACCCGAACCAGCCCTAACTATGGACCCGAACCAGCCCTAACTATGGACCCGAACCAGCCCTAACTATGGACCCGAACCAGCCCTAACTATGGACCCGAACCAGCCCTAACTATAGACCCGAACCAGCCCTAACTATAGACCCGAACCAGCCCTAACTATAGACCCGAACCAGCCCTACCTATAAACTTGCATTTGGTGGAGTAATAAGTAAACTAGTGTCTGTCGTTTAGTGAGTTAGAAACTGAGTCCTCAGCAGTTTTTTGATGTCGCAGTGTGGTTCTCTGCAGGGTTCCTGAGGAATGTGGTGTCTGGAGAACATTACCGCTTTGTCAGCATGTGGATGGCCAGAACTTCCTACCTGGCTGCCTTCGTCATCATGGTCATATTCGTAAGTGAATAATTTATAATGGTTCACCGCAGCTGAAGCGCTGACGTCTGACAATTTTCCTTCGTCTGCAATGAAAACTGGAGAAATGAATCCTTCAAATACACTCAAAAGGTTAGACTTTCATATTCAGACCAACCTGTCAGCGAGGTGGTGTTTCAGAATAAAGAGGAAGATTTAAAAGAAAGCAAAACTAGAACAAATATCTACCTCTTTTGAAGTGTTTTGATCAGTGTTCACATTTTGTCTTTTTCAGACTCTGTCAGTGTCCATGCTGCTCAGATATTCTCACCACCAGATCTTCGTCTTTATTGGTCAGTTTACTCTGATACCTCACATCCACACAGCACTCAGTCCAGACCAGTTCATTGTCCAGACCAGTTCATTGTTCAGTCCAGACCAGTTCATTGTCCAGACCAGTTCATTGTCCAGACCAGTTCATTGTTCAGTCCAGACCAGTTCATTGTCCAGACCAGTTCATTGTTCAGTCCAGACCAGTTCATTGTCTAGACCAGTTCATTGTTCAGTCCAGACCAGTTCATTGTTCAGACCAGTTCATTGTCCAGACCAGTTCATTGTTCAGACCAGTAGCCACAGGTTTATTGTAGTCCATTCCAGAAGGGTTTAATGTAGCTCAGTCTGGTCCAGAGTCAGACCGGTCCAGTTTAGTGCAATGTAGACCAGTGCATACTATTCCAGTCGAGTTCAGGGCAATCTAGTCTAGTCCAGTTCAGTCTGGTCCAGTTTGAGAACTTAAATAACTGACTCGACAGATTTTCAGTTTAAATGTATATTATGATGGTCTGAGATATATAATCCAGTACCTGAACAGAGTACTTGTGTTAGTACAGAATTGATGAACTTGGTCTTCAGCTGTGTGTTGATCTGGTCTCGGTCTGTCCCCCTCAGTGGATCTCCTTCAGATGTTAGAGATGAACATGACCATCGCCTTCCCAGCAGCCCCTCTGCTCACCGTCATCCTGGCCCTCGTTGGTAAGTCTGCTTCCTGACAAGTCCCGAGTCAAGACAGGACCAGGCAGAAATCTAGTCCTGATATTTGGCCAAACCAGGTCAGAACAGTTGGGCTACAAGGTTCTACCTAATTCTAGTTGGTCAAGTCTTTCAAGTCCCCAGTTTAGACAGTCAAGTCTAGTGGAAGCTGTTAAATCCAGAGTCTAGATAGTCAAGTCTAGAGGAAGCTGTTAAATCCAGAGTCTAGATAGTCAAGTCTAGAGGAAGCTGTTAAATCCAAGTCCACGAGACCTTTTGATTGTTGTCATCAGACATTGCCTCTTCTTGAGTCTGGCAGTTCAAATCTGAAGCCAGTGACTTGTTGGTTTTGTGTGGCTGAAAGAGTAAAATCCTGACCTGCTGGTGTCACTTCCTGTCCTCAGGCATGGAGGCAATCATGTCTGAGTTCTTCAACGACACGACAACAGCCTTCTACATCATCCTCATCGTCTGGTTGGCCGATCAGTATGACGCCATCTGCTGTCACACCAATACCAGCAAACGCCACTGGCTGAGGTTAGTCACATGACCAACACCGGCTCACACCATTGGCTCAATTAAAACCACTCCCAGAGGTACCGAACTGGACCAATCACAGCACCGTAGAAACAACCATCCTGGCGAGGGGTATTTTGAGTGCATGATGATCATCCATCCGCTCTCTAATCTGTCCCCACCTACAAAGACTCAACAAACCGGATAGGCGAGTCTGCGTTGATCTGTCGCACGCTAACAAAACTTTATTGCATAACTCGCATACGCAGACAGACCAACACTGGTTCCTTACTTCATATTTAGATGATGCTGCTGCAGCGCCACCTATTGGCCAAATAGCACCAATTTTGTAATTTAGACATATCGTGTTTGCACCAAATGTAGTGTTGCAGCAATATAACATTTATTTTGTAATATGAGGCCTGCCCAAAACTTAGTCCAAAGCAAGAGGCAACCTCTGGTTCTATAAAGGAAAGTCAACGCTTCATGTGTTAAAGCTGCATTCTCTCTCCTGACCACCAGGGGGCGACTCCTCTGGTTGTATAGAAGTCTATGCTTCATGTGTTAAAGCTGCATTCTCTCTCCTGACCACCAGGGGGCGACTCCTCTGGTTGTATAGAAGTCTATGCTTCATGTGTTAAAGCTGCATTCTCTCTCCTGACCACCAGGGGGCGACTCCTCTGGTTGTATAGAAGTCTATGCTTCATGTGTTAAAGCTGCATTCTCTCTCCTGACCACCAGGGGGCGACTCCTCTGGTTGTATAGAAGTCTATGCTTCATGTGTTAAAGCTGCATTCTCTCTCCTGACCACCAGGGGGCGACTCCTCTGGTTGTATAGAAGTCTATGCTTCATGTGTTAAAACTGCATTCTCTCCCCTGACCACCAGGGGGCGACTCCTCTGGTTGTATAGAAGTCTATGCTTCATGTGTTAAAGCTGCATTCTCTCCCCTGACCACCAGGGGTGACTCCTCTGGTTGTATAGAAGTCCATAGAGATGGTTGACCATGAGGCTCTGACCATGAGCCTGTCTTTGTCCTCAGGTTCTTCTACCTTTACCACTTTGCATTCTACGCGTATCATTACCGCTTCAACGGGCAGTACAGCAGCCTGGCCCTGGTCACCTCCTGGCTCTTCATCCAGGTGAGATACATATTGATTACAGATGATGAAGGTGAGCAGGAGACCAGAGACTCTTTGAAGTAGATGCTGCTCAGTCCCCACAGAGAAAGTTTACTTCCTGTTGTTAACTTCCTCTTCCTCCTCTTCTTCAGCACTCCATGATCTACTTCTTCCACCACTACGAGCTTCCTGCCATCCTGCAGCAGATCCGGATTCAGGAGATGCTGCTTCAGAACCAGCAGGCGGGTCAGGCCAACCAGACGGCCCTGCAGGACAACCTGAACAACAACAACAGTGCTGCTGCCGCAGGACCCGGACCAGGACCTGGATCTGGACCCGGCCCCAACAGTACCCCGCAGGAGGCTCAGACTGACCCCCAGACCTCTTCCCCCCCAGCAGCACCAGGAGGTGCAGGGGAGGTG
Source organism: Cottus gobio (assembly GCA_023566465.1). Classification (NCBI taxonomy): domain Eukaryota; kingdom Metazoa; phylum Chordata; class Actinopteri; order Perciformes; family Cottidae; genus Cottus; species Cottus gobio. The sequence continues at coordinate 1,623,317 of CM042217.1, forward strand.
AGATCAGAGCTGAACTGGGTTGCTCAGACGGCGGCCATCATCACAGAAGCTCTGTCCTCCTCCTCTGACACCGGGGACCAAGGAGGTGCATCTGGAGGTCAGGGGTCAGCAGGAGCAGCAGAGGTCAGTGTATTGGCTGGGTTCTGGGTGGAAGGAGGAGGAGCTGAAGATCCAAAAGTTGTTCCTGCTGAAACCCAAACCACAGCAGCAGCAGCAGGAGGAGGTGAAGATTTGAGAGTTGTTCTGGCTGAAACCCAAACCACAGGAGGTGGAGCCGGTCCTCCAATCAGAGAGCTCCAGGCGGGGCCTCTGGAGGAGACCCCCTCACACACAGACTGCCCCCCCCCTCTGGGTCCAGGTACAGACTGCAGATCCCCACAGACCCCGTCCTGAGAGTCCAGGTGTCCTCCTGCTGATGTCATGTCAGCGCTAGCTCAGTCTGTCAGCTGATCAGGGTGATTGATTGGTGATTGGCTGATCATTTTTATTACTGATGTCAAACAAACAAGTCATAAAGAAGCTGAGGCTCGCGGCCCCTCAGGAGGTCCCAGGGCTCCTCTGAGGGGCCTTGAACTGGTTCATTGAAGACCAGATCGAATTCGGAATCTAGTCCAGATCAGTTCAAAGACGATATCTTTCAATGTTCAGTTAGATCCATAAAACTCCAATAAAGATCAAATCTATTGATTGATGTGTTAAAGTGTGAAGCTGGTGATTTTCTATTTGAATCTTTATGTTTCTGACTGACATCCTGATGCTCCTTCATCATCTTCATCAGCACAGATTAATCTCACTAGAGCTCCTCACGACGATTCATCCGCTGATGAAAACGTCCCTGTGTCCTCCCGTTTATTGATCAGCTGTTTCACTGATGAGTCGAACCGATGAGACGCAGACAGGAAGTCACATAGGCGACCACCAGACGGATGGTGATCAGCTATTGATCAGCGAATCAGTGTTGATCAGCCCTGAATCTGACAGACTGAAGCACAAACTGAACTGTAGATTTCTGTTTCCATCTGCTTTTACTTTGAAGAGCAGGAAGTTGTTCTCGTGGTGGAACTGATCGATCGGGTGGATCGGGACTTCCTGACAGAACGGATGCCTTATCAATAACCCTCTGTGGACGCTACAGTGGAGCCAGCTAATTGGTTGTGCAATATGATGTGTCACACCTCAGGCCCCGCCTCCCGCTGTCACTGTGACGCGTTCAGGTGCTCCTGGTTGTTCTGTAAGTTTGAGTTGATTCTCTGGATAGAAAACACTGTTTCCATTTATTTAAACTGATTGATTATTAAAACATGTCGCATGAAATCAGATTAAAACTTCAAATTATGAATCCTACTCAGAAATACAATTGTGTATATGTATACACATATGTATATAATTATATATTTATATGTATATAATTATGTGTATATACAGTGTATATATATGTGTGTGTGTGTGTATGTATATATATGTGTGTGTGTGTGTGTGTGTGTATGTATATATATATATATATATATATATATATATATATATATATATATATATATATACCCATCCATCCATCCATTTTCCACCGCTTATCCGGGGTCGGGTCGCGGAGGCAGCAGGTCAAGCAGGCTGACCCAGACTTCTCTCTCACCCGCAACATCTACCAGCTCATTCTGGGGGATCCCGAGGCGTTCCCAGGCCAGCTGGGAGATATAATCCCTCCAGCGTGTCCTGGGTCTTCCCCGGGGCCTCCTACCAGTTGGACGTGCCTGGAAAACCTCTAAAGGGAGGCGTCCTGGAGGCATCCTAATTAGATGCTGAACCACCTCAGCTGACTCCTTTCGACACGAAGGAGTAGCGGCTCGACTCCAAGCTCCCTCCTGATGTCCGAGCTCCTTACCCTATCTCTAAGGCTGAGCCCTATAGAGCAAACTCATCTCCTTACCCTATCTCTAAGGCTGAGCCCTATAGAGCAAACTCATCTCCTTACCCTATCTCTAAGGCTGAGCCCTACAGAGGAAACTCATCTCCTTACCCTATCTCTAAGGCTGAGCCCGGCCACTCTACGGAGGAAACTCGTTTCGGCCGCTTGTATCCGCGACCTCGTTCTTTCGGACACGATCCAAAGCTCGTGACCATAGGTGAGGGTTGGGACGTAGACCGACCAGTAAATTGAGAGCTTTGCCTTTCGGCTCAGCTCCTTCTTCACCAAGACGGCCCGGTGCAACGCCTGTTTTACTGCTGCAGCCGCACCGATACGCCTGTCGATCTCCCGCTCCATTTTACCCTCACTCGTGAACAAGACCCCGAGATACTTGAACTCCTTCGCTTGTGGTAGGCACTCTGTCCCCACCCGGAGGGAGCAATCCACCGGTTTCCGGCAGAGCACCATGGCCTCAGATTTCGTGGTGCTGACTCTCATCCCCGCCGCTTCACACTCGGCTGCAAAACGCCCCAGTGAATGCTGGAGGTCATGGTCCGAGGAGGCAAACAGGACCACATCATCTGCAAACAACAGAGAGGCTATCCTGAGATATATATATATATATATGTATATATGTGTGTGTCTGTATATATGTGTATGTATACATATATACATATATGTGTATGTATACATACATATGTGTGTATATATGTATATGTATGTATATATATATGTATATATGTGTATGAATGTATGTATACATATGTGTATATATGTATACGTATGTGTATATGTATATATATGTGTGTGTATATATACATATATATGTGTGTATATATAGCTATGTATATGTGTAGATATAATGATGTGTATATACATTATATATATATGTGTTTATATGTATATATAATTATGTATATACATTATGTGTACAATAACACATCTGTTGCAGATTCAAAAGTAATTTCCAAGAATGGTCTCAAGAATGTGAAAACTAAAATCTATTGATCAGATAGGTTTTATTACCAATCAATTGATGTAATGCTTGTTCCCATGGCGACTCGAAGTCAGTCAGATTGTGTTATTTCTGCGCTTCATTGGCTGGACTCAGTCACATGATCTCCGAGCACCTGAACGCACCGTTAACCAGGTGATCTAAGCTGTGGACAGATGGACTGCTTCTCCTTTCAGTGTTTTCAGATCTCTACGTTTGTGTTGTGAAGGGGGCGGGGCCTAAAGTGTGACATCAGAGACAGAAACTGAACTAACCTGATGGACTGGAAGCTTTGGGGGGGGATTTAGGTATTCTTTTCTTCTTTGTGCCTCCGCTGGATGACTGTAGCCTCATTAGTTGATCTGAAGCCTGAAACTCATCAAACTGTATTTAACTGTCCAGTAAAACTAGTGCACAACAGCTGTTTGCACACACGCACACTGTGTGAACGAGTGAGTTATTTCTGTCTGTTTGAAACAGGAAGTTAACCGCAAGCTGAGCGGTGACGGACACGTACAACCTGATTGTTGGAGTAAAGTATCAGGGCCACTAGTCCAGAAGACCTAAAGACCTGTAGGCTGTAAATAGACCAATTGTATTCACCATAAGCTTTCAGTGTTATGCCGATGATACTCTGTTATATCTATCGATCAGCCAGATGAGGTGGACCTGAAGACAGAGCTACCATGACGGGAGGAGCTAACATGAAGGGAGGAGCTAACATGACGAGAGGAGCTAACATGGCGAGAGGAGCTAATATGACGAGAGGAGCTAACATGAAGGGAGGCGCTAACATGACGGGAGGAGCTAACATGACGAGAGGAGCTAACATGACGAGAGGAGCTAACATGGCGAGAGGAGCTAATATGACGAGAGGAGCTAACATGAAGGGAGGCGCTAACATGAAGGGAGGAGCTAACATGGCGAGAGGAGCTAACATGAAGGGAGGAGCTAACATGACGGGAGGAGCTAACATGACGAGAGGAGCTAATATGACGAGAGGAGCTAACATGACGAGAGGAGCTAACATGCTGGCAACAGGAAGTGAGACAGTACGCTTACAGTAGTGATTTCACTGGATTCAAAAGGTCCTGACGTGAGTAAAAACATTTGTTTGTTTAGTTATGAAAATCAAACAAACATTTTCAATGTGCTTTTTTTTAAATATAATTATAAGAACAAGACAATTTGTTAACATTTATTTCCTTTTTAATTTTTCCAAAAATATGTGAAGATCAACATGAACATTACAAACCGCATAATGGCCCTGTTTAACACGAACATCCTCAACACACGGGTCAGTGAATGCCTCACAGCCCATTAGTGGAGCTGAAAGGTCAGCGAACGCCTCACAGAAACAAACAGAAGAAGACGTTGAGTTCACCTGGTCTCACCCAATCTCACCTGGTCTCTCCTGGTCTCACCCGGTCACCGGATTAAAACTGATGCAAATAAGAATCATGAGACTTTATTATTTTTGACACTTTCACTGTTGGCTGAGGCAGGGCATCGCTGCAGGTGTGATATAATAATGATAATAATAACTTATATAGCACCTTTAAAAACAGCGTTTACAAAGTGAGACCAACTAAATAAAAAATGAAACCCTGATGAAACAGAACAAAAGATGAAACAAAAACACTTCATATAAATAACACGGCCACCTTTAGTGTGAGCCTGGACTTTGACCTTCAGGGTCTGACCTTTGACCTCCGGCTGCGAGCGGCCTCAACATTTCTGAAAAATCTACAAACTATTCTCAGAGGACCAGGGAGCCCCACAAAGAAATTATAATATATTGAGACAATTTAAATGTATGAAATACTCCTTTGAAGTGTAAAACAACTTTGCAAAGGGACTATTAATAGATGAATGAATTGTAATATATTAAGATATTTTAATAGATCATCTCATTACAGTCTGAAAATAAAATAAAAAATCATAAAAGCAAATTCTGAGGTTTAATAGAAACATAAAGAGTAGAATCCCTTTCAAGAGCACCAAATAGCTTGAAATAAAGTCAAACTGAATAGAACTCATGCTCCGTGGTCATTTCTTCAATGCAGATAATAATACATTTTGAATTTGCACCTTCACTGATAGGTGTAGCTTCCTTAATTAAAGAGTACCTGTTTGTTTGTAAACTTGAATCTTTCCCATGTGACAGGAAGTGGAGTAACTTTCCTCCACCGACAGTTCTCACTCCTTATTGCATCGAGTCATGAACAGAACTGATGCTCTGAGGTTTGTCTGATCACAAAAGCTGATTTTGTTTGGTGGTGCGTTTACTGGCTGTAGTTCGTTCTCTGTTTGTTGGTTTGTAGGCTGCCTTCAGCCTCACAGGAAGTCTGTTTTCTACAAAAGTTCCTGAAAGGGTCCTCGTTAGAGTAACAGCAGCCATTTGGCCATCTGAGGCTGAAGACTACTGAAAAACATGTTTCATCTGAACTAAAGAGTCATGGACCGGATCCACCGACCGCTTTATCAAACAGAAACATATTAAAATGTATCAGTTAACACATGTAAATACATGCCGGGTTATTTTAAAGCATGTTCTGTTAGCAAATCTTCATATTGTAAAGAAAAGAATCATGAATATAGTGTGTAAAATCTTGTGGAAAATGGTTTTCTTGGTGTACACCAGGGCTCAATTTAGGGTCCTCTCTGGTTCCTTATTTAGATAAAGTGTCTCCAAATGTTTGTAAAGTGACCTCATTATATTTTACTTTCTATTGTCCCTCACTGGCCGTGACCATGTGAATCCAACTTACTATGAATTATTATTTAGCCCTTAATACAACCCTGAATATCCAGCGATTAAAACTGAGATTTTAGTTGTATAATTATGCATTCAGCAATTTAACAAGTTTACAGGATTCATGACAAATAAATGAATCAGAAAATATTAAGTGAAGTGTTGCACCTCCTGTTCTTTAAAAAAAATTGGAATATTAATATTACAGAGACATTTTAATTTACCAGGGACATTATGTTTTCAATTAAGGTGTAAATTCAGGCGTTAACCCAAATTTGGGTTGAAACAATAAATACATTCATGGAATATTATACATAAATATACACTTCTTTTTTTTAATGCTTTTGGGATCAGCCGCTCAAGCCAAGAATTTAAGACACATATCTTCAACTATGTTAACAAACAATATAAAAAATGGTTACATTTTCCATGATTGATCTTCAAATCTGAACCACTGAATTTACTTATTTTAAAAATCACTATTCTTTTAATAGGGAAAAATCAAGTTTAATCTGTAAATCTTATATATTTATACAAATATATTTATGACAGTCCATTTATTAATCCGTCAACAAAATCTAGTTAATACCATACATGTGATTTTATCACCTTAGTTTTTATTCACCATACAGTAACATCATCCTCTCTTGTTGAAGCTACTCCCTAACATTGAGATTATTAATATGATCTGATAATGTGGAACAAAAAGCTAAAGGTCTTATTGTGGTTCTATCAAGTCTCCCCATGCATGAAACTCTGTAATGTACCAATATATTAGTATTAGTACTTATTTCTACAGATGAATTAATGATCTCCTTGTGGCCTGATTGTCATATCTGAGTTAATTTGTGTTTAACTTTGGCATTTAAATATAAAACCCATTGAGCAGTTTAAAATGACCGCTGTGTGTAGAGAGTCATGTGACCTGTGCAGACAGCATCACCTCTGATTGGTCAGTCTGCTGTGAAAGGGCCGGACTTTTGACAAGACTTTGTGAGGTGGGTCCGTCATGGTCGTTACACACTTGGTGTTGGCAGGGAAGGGTGTTATCTGGGTGAGGACGGGCGGGGCACTGGGCGGGGCGTTGGGCGGGGCTCCTGCTGTTGGTGTCGTAGTTGTTGGCATTGGGGTAACAGCAGATGGGTTGGGTACTGTGGGGGCAGGTTTGGCTAGAGTGGTCTGGATCTCTGCCCTCCTGGTGAGAGCCGTCCTCAGCTTCTCCCTCATCTGGTCGATCTGTTCCTGCAGCTCCTGCAGCTCACCGGGCTGGGGCGGAGCCACCGGTGCAGGGGGCGGTGCTACAGCAACAGAGGGAGGTGCAGAGGTATTGGGTTGAACAGAGGAGGAAGCAGAAGAGGAGGATGATGATTGTCGGGGAAGGAGCAGGCTGGCAAATGAAGCCACCGGTCCTCCGTTCTCACACAGTCTGCTGTTTAGCCCCACCTTTGGCTTGGCTGGTCCCGGCCCGTCAGATTTGGCCCCACCTCCCTTGGCTTCAGAAGTGCCGATGCGAGCGAGCAGGCGGCGGGTGTTGAGGGTCTCCAGGTTAAAGTGGACTTGTTTGAAGTCTCGGGCGTCTTTAACAGCAGCGGTGGCAGCGGCATCCTTGTTAGCCTCATTATTCCACTTGGCCGAGGCTCCGGGGGCCGGCGGAGCAGGGGGGCCGGAAGGGGGCGGAGACTTCTGCAGGTTACAGCTGAACAGAAACAGTTCACAGAGTCACAGGACATACGTTACGTTGGAAACAGCAGAGTATACAGTAATCAGTTTGAAGAAGCTGGTGATACGCTCAAGAGCTCCAGAACAGAGTACCTTGAGTTGAGATTATTTTGTGGACTTCACTTTGGATGACCTCATCACCTTTGCCACCAATGATTTGAACTCATTTAGTTCAATCACAGTCAAATAAACTACATAAACGTGTTTGATGCCAGCTGACTTGAGACAAACCTTTTCTCCTTCTCAGCTCGCTGCCGCTTCACGTCTTCATACGTCATGTTCAGAGCGCGATGGATTTTCTGCCAAACACACAGACAGACATTTTCCTCTGAACAGGAACACGAAACACAACAGAACCATAAATGAGCTGTTGAACACCGTAAGATGGCAGACGGGAAGTCTGACATGTATTTCCAGAGTTTAGTGATGTTCTGCACCTCCTTAACACCCTTTAGAACCTCTTCAGGGACCTCAACACTTCTTCTGCACCTCCTTAACACCCTTTAGAACCTCTTCAATCACCTCAACACTTCTTCTGCATCTCCTTAACACCCTTTAGAACCTCTTCGGGGACCTCAACACTTCTTCTGCACCTCCTTAACACTCTTTAGAACCTCTTCAGGGACCTCAACACTTCTTCTGCACCTCCTTAACACCCTTTAGAACCTCTTCAGGGACCTCAACACTTCTTCTGCACCTCCTTAACACCATTTAGAACCTCTTCAATCACCTCAACACTTCTTCTGCACCTCCTTAACACCCTTTAGAACCTCTTCAATCACCTCAACACTTCTTCTGCACCTCCTTAACACCCTTTAGAACCTCTTCAATCACCTCAACACTTCTTCTGCACCTCCTTAACACCCTTTAGAACCTCTTCAATCACCTCAACACTTCTTCTGCACCTCCTTAACACCCTTTAGAACCTCTTCAATCACCTCAACACTTCTTCTGCACCTCCTTAACACCCTTTAGAACCTCTTCAATCACCTCAACACTTCTTCTGCACCTCCTTAACACCCTTTAGAACCTCTTCAATCACCTCAACACTTCTTCTGCACCTCCTTAACACCCTTTAGAACCTCTTCAATCACCTCAACACTTCTTCTGCACCTCCTTAACACCCTTTAGAACCTCTTCAATCACCTCAACACTTCTTCTGCACCTCCTTAACACCCTTTAGAACCTCTTCAATCACCTCAACACTTCTTCTGCACCTCCTTAACACTCTTTAGAACCTCTTCAGGGACCTCAACACTTATTTTCTCTCTCCTTGTCATCTTACTCAGACCTGTTACTAACGTACTTAATTGTCAGTTGATAGTATTTTCTTGTTAACATAGTACTGCAGCAGGTATTAGTTTTTTTTGTCTCACCTGTGAGGTATGAAGCCAGTATTTGAGGTTCTGCCGGCGGCGGATGTGTGGCAGTACGAGTTGGTAGAAACCGTGTTCACCTGCCAGAGTCAGCAAAGCTCCGCCCACTCCAACGCACAACAACACGAAGAGTCCCGAGAAGTGACTGATCCCCATCTGAAGAGTCTGACAGAGAAGAAGACAGTAAAGGTATCTTAGAAACCCATTTAAAGGTCTAATGGAGCTAATGAACCCCCTGCAGCGTCAGATGGAGAACCCTTTTGTGACGTACTTCATTCAGTTGGGACTCATTTGGCCTCATGTGGTGTTTTCATCAGTTCAGTGTTTAACGTTAACAACGGTACGGAAGTTGCTGATGAAACAGATTTACACGAGTCACAAGAAATCAGACTTTCTTCATCAGATATTTACAGTGCTCTCTGTCTCATGTTTATTTCATCAGCACCTACAACGAGTTGAGGAAGAGCTCTATTTGCTGAGCTCCTCCACTCCCACAATGCAACAGGAGTCTCAGTTTAGGACCTGACTGTGTTAGTAAATTAGTCAGTTTGAGCTTCTGGTCTTCATCAGGATTCTCATCATCTTCTTTCAAAGAAGAGAGCATGAACCCTCAGGTTGTGTCCAGCAGGGGGCAGCAGCAGCACATGAGCACAGTGAGACAGGACTGACCTGTACTTATATGTATATATATAAATACATATATATACACACATACATACATATACATATATGACACTGACCTCGGTGACGGCGAACACTCGGTTCCCACACGGAACCACTTTGTACCACTTGTCGTGCAGCAGATCCATGTAGCCTTCAGATTTATACCTGCTGATGAAGTCTGAGATGTTGGAGGTCAGAGGGGAGTTCTGAGGAAGACCGATTCCATAACCTGGACAATAAACAACAAACAATAAACAACAGACCGATTCCATAACCTGGACAATAAACAACAAACAATAAACAACAGACCGATTCCATAACCTGGACAATAAACAACAAACAACAGACCGATTCCATAACCTGGACAATAAACAACAAACAACAGACCGATTCCATAACCTGAACAGGAGGAAACCGCTCTGAGAGAATCTTTAAACTCTCAGAGCGTCAGAGCGCCGGCAGGGAGACGTTCTGATTGGCTGAGAAGGTCCGATGATGAAACTTCATGAAACATTTTCAATAAAAAGCTGACAGAGCTGAGAGGAAAACCATCATGAAGCAACGTCTCACAGCAATGTCTCACAGCAACGTCTCACCTTCAATTGCAAACGGTTTCCCGACCGTTGCCAGTTTACAGTCGGCGTCGATGGAAACCTCGTAATCCAGCAGAGCTTTGTCCATGATGAAGGCGTCCAGCTGGGGGGGATCTGTCCTTCAACACAGAGCAACACAGAGCAACATGGTTAATACGGCAACTACCAACACAGAGCAACATGGTTAATACGGCAACTACCAACACAGAGCAACATGGTTAATACGGCAACTACCAACACAGAGCAACATGGTTAATACGGCAACTACCAACACAGAGCAACATGGTTAATACGGCAACTACCAACACAGAGCAACATGGTTAATACGGCAACTACCAACACAGAGCAACATGGTTAATACGGCAACTACCAACACAGAGCAACATGGTTAATACAGCAACTACCAATACAGAGCAACATGGTTAATACAGCAACTACCAACACAGAGCAACATGGTTAATACGGCAACTACCAACACAGAGCAACATGGTTAATACAGCAACTACCAACACAGAGCAACATGGTTAATACAGCAACTACCAACACAGAGCAACATGGTTAATACGGCAACTACCAACACAGAGCAACATGGTTAATACGTCGCCAACTACCAACACAGAGCAACATGGTTAATATAGCAACCTGAGACAGAAACATTGTCCTTCAACACTGAGCAACACAGAGCAACACTGAGCAACACTGAGCAACACAGAGCAACACAGAGCAACACAGAGCAACACTGAGCAACACTGAGCAACACAGAGCAACACAGAGCAACATGGTCTCCCGTGTCTCTTACTTGAGGGTGGCGACTCCCTCGGGTGTCGTGGGCTCGTTGAAGCGCCTCATGTACTCGTGCATCTCAGGGAAGCTCTTCTTCATGTAGTCCTCCGCACTGCTCTCCCTCACCGTCCCGAAGCGGAAGCCATGGGACGAGTGATGCAGCTGACACCAACGAAGAAGATATACAATATATATAAATATAATAATCATACGTTCTAGTGTACTACATATTCAGACATCAATAAAACAACACTGATGCAGTGTTTACTTGGAAGCTGTAGTCTGCACATTAAAAGTACAAAGCTGATTACACACACACACACACACACACACACACACATTTCATGCTTTAATCAGTTGCTGAATTAAAAGTGTAATTAGGACGTGGCAGGTCATTTTAATCTGTAATTATTTCACAACGGGAAACAGAAAGTAAATGAATTATGAGTCCCAGATCAGATTTTTTTTATCAGTGTGGTTATGATTTCTGTTCCATTTCCAACACTGAATAATAAATGATGAGGTAATCCTGGTGTTGTGGAGCAGAACCAGAAGCCTCAGGCTTATGAATAGTATTCGCAGCTTTGAAAAGTCTGTTGAAGGACTTTGTCCGCCTCACCTTGGCGTCGTGGATTCCCGACACCTCCTCAAAGGTCTTCTCCCCCACCATGACTGCGGCGAGGTTGGCGGTGTAGCTGGACAGCACCAGCAGGCAGAAGATGGCCCACAAGTTCATCAGAAAGCGACCGGTCCAGCACTTGGGCGTCTTGGAGGAGACGGTGCGTCCGAACAGGATGGCGTAGCAGAGGTTGAGAGCCGACGAGTAAGAAAACACTCTCATCCTGTTGCGGCCGTGAGGCGTCATGCCGTACGGACTCTTCCACTCGTACAGCGTGAGGAAGAGCGCGGTGATGTGCAGCGCCACGAAGATGCCCACCCACATGGACCAGTGCAGGGGCCACATGAAGGCTCCGATGGGGGCCGCGGTGTCCTTACTGCGCACCAGGATGCCCAGGCTGGTGGAGAAGAAGGGCGAGGTGAAGTCGATCACCCGGCTCCGGGCGGAGTTGATACTGAAGGAGGTCACGGCCATGTCCGCCAGTCCATTCAGAAGATCTCCCACGAGCCCGGTCCAGCGCACCCCCTTCCACGCTCCGTACTTCCCGTCCCCTACGATGTAAAGGTCGAACTCGAAGCCCAGGTCCTCGGACAGTTTCTCCAGCAGGTCGATGCAGTATCCGTAGCAGCACTTGCTGTGCTCTGCAGGCAGGAAGCTGCTGTTCCCGCCGGCCACCTCCCTGAAGAACCTCTCCAGAGTTTCGGAGCTGTTGGTGCTGGCGTCCAGGCAGTACTGCCCGGCAGGGCAGCTGCCTTCTTCGTCCACGTCCCGCGTGAAAACAAAGGGATGTTCCACCAGAGTCACCACCCGAACCCGACTCCCCACCGCCGGCATCCCCGGCTTCCAGCGGCCCTTCGTCCTCCCGCTCGTGCCGTCTGTTCTGTGGCGAGGTTTGGCTCCCTGCCAGACTCCCTGGTCCTCCACCTGCAGCCGCCCTCCCTCCCAGCTGCCCACCGTCACCCAGGTGGGCTGACCCAGCGCGTCGCGGCGCAAGCTCCAGATGTGGAAACGCTGCGAGGTGAGGACCTGAGACCTGTTCTGGTGGACTCGGACTGGACCTGTGAGACCGGAGAAAGACGTGTTGGACAGGAACCTGTAGGACAGAAAAACAAGAAAAGACAGAAAACCAAAAGCAGCAGCTGACACACCAGATGTGGCCTTTGGGTTATCGTCAGGTTTGATCGGTTCTCGGGTTAGAGATGTCCAGGTTTTCACAACCTCGAGAACCAAACTGATGAACAGCTGAATCAGATCAGGTTGAACCTTGTTATTGACCTCTGAACCTCTTATTGTCTCTGGACCTCTCTGCTAAGTTCATGTCGAGAACACTGAGAGAACTTTACGAGTTACTGGGTATTAAATCTATTCAGACTTTACCACCCACAGACCGTCTGAACAACTTTAAAGTCCCTGATCCGTAGTGAAGATGAATGTAATTGGGATAAGTGGCTTGACTCCCTTTGAACTGCTGTTGGTTCGACCTGATTAAAGAAAACTGGGAGAATTTGCTCCAGGCCCAGGAGGGTCAACAAGGACTGTACGACAGAGGCCAGGCTGAGAGAACTCACACCGGGAGAAAAGGTTTTGTATTGCTTCCTTCTTCCAGCTCTAAACCCTTTGTGGTCACATGGCGAGTGGGGCCGGAGCTACACAGATCTACCACCTCAACCTCCTGAAAGCATGGAGAGAGGCGGAGTCTGTTTCTCTGGTGTCTGGTATCTGAGGGAGAGGAGCTGGGGGGTCTGAGGGGCCACAGTCCACCAGTCCATCTCCTTTGTGAAGACCATCCAGGACCCAGAGAACAGACGATGTCCGGTTGAAGAGCAGTTTGCTGACGTGTTCGCCTTCCTAACCTCACAGCGCTCCAGATTGAGAGGTTTTCACGGCCGTCACACCAGCAGAAAGAACAGCAAGCCTTACAAACTCATTTCACCGCCTGAAGGCCATGAAAGCCTTCAGGCGGTGATGAGTCCGCCTGTGATCGGACTTCATATGAATACTTATGTTTCCGTTTGTCCTCATGCTCTCTTTCATTTCTTTTGTTCTTTTCTCTTACTGCAGTTGATAATCCGTCCTCTGAGGTTTTTATCTCTCAGTCAGTCTGAGTGTAATTTCATTTCCTGTGAATGTGTTTGATCTTTTCTGTCACTAAACTGAATGCAGCAGTTAAACCTTTAATCCTCCTCAAACCTGCCGCTTGTCTTGTTTCCTGCTGCTGTCAGACCCTCAGACAATGACTGACTCTGCTGCAGATAGCAGTGTTTCCTGTTACTTGTCTCAGTGTTTCCTGTTACTTGTCTCAGTGTTTCCTGTTACTTGTCTCAGTGTTTCCTGCTGTTTGTCTCAGTGTTTCCTGTTACTTGTCTCAGTGTTTCCTGTTACTTGTCTCAGTGTTTCCTGCTGTTTGTCTCAGTGTTTCCTGTTACTCGTCTCAGTGTTTCCTGTTACTCGTCTCAGTGTTTCCTGTTACTCGTCTCAGTGTTTCCTGTTACTCGTCTCAGTGTTTCCTGTTACTCATCTCAGTGTTTCCTGTTACTCGTCTCAGTGTTTCCTGTTACTCGTCTCAGTGTTTCCTGTTACTCGTCTCAGTGTTTCCTGCTTCTTGTCTCAGTGTTTCCTGCTTCTTGTCTCAGTGTTTCCTGCTTCTTGTCTCGGTGTTTCCTGTTACTTGTCTCAGTGTTTCCTGTTACTTGTCTCAGTGTTTCCTGTTACTTGTCTCAGTGTTTCCTGTTACTTGTCTCAGTGTTTCCTGCTGTTTGTCTCAGTGTTTCCTGTTACTTGTCTCAGTGTTTCCTGTTACTCGTCTCAGTGTTTCCTGTTACTCGTCTCAGTGTTTCCTGTTACTCGTCTCAGTGTTTCCTGCTGTTTGTCTCAGTGTTTCCTGTTACTTGTCTCAGTGTTTCCTGCTGTTTGTCTCAGTGTTTCCTGTTACTTGTCTCAGTGTTTCCTGCTGTTTGTCTCAGTGTTTCCTGTTACTCGTCTCAGTGTTTCCTGTTACTCGTCTCAGTGTTTCCTGTTACTCGTCTCAGTGTTTCCTGTTACTCGTCTCAGTGTTTCCTGCTTCTTGTCTCAGTGTTTTCTGCTTCTTGTCTCAGTGTTTCCTGCTTCTTGTCTCAGTGTTTTCTGCTTCTTGTCTCAGTGTTTCCTGTTACTCGTCTCAGTGTTTCCTGTTACTCGTCTCAGTGTTTCCTGTTACTCGTCTCAGTGTTTCCTGCTGTTTGTCTCAGTGTTTCCTGTTACTTGTCTCAGTGTTTCCTGCTGTTTGTCTCAGTGTTTCCTGTTACTTGTCTCAGTGTTTCCTGCTGTTTGTCTCAGTGTTTCCTGTTACTCGTCTCAGTGTTTCCTGTTACTCGTCTCAGTGTTTCCTGTTACTCGTCTCAGTGTTTCCTGCTTCTTGTCTCAGTGTTTCCTGCTTCTTGTCTCAGTGTTTTCTGCTTCTTGTCTCAGTGTTTCCTGCTTCTTGTCTCAGTGTTTCCTGCTTCTTGTCTCAGTGTTTCCTGCTTCTTGTCTCAGTGTTTCCTGCTTCTTGTCTCAGTGTTTCCTGCTTCTTGTCTCAGTGTTTCCTGCTACTTGTCTCAGTGTTTCCTGCTACTTGTCTCAGTGTTTCCTGCTTCTTGTCTCAGTGTTTCCTGCAACTCGTCGCATGTATATATATATATATACATAAAAGTAAAACCAAAATATTGATATTCACACACAGAAAAGAAAATAAAAAGCACAGCTTGTAGGTATGAATGTGAAAATGTGTATATGCTTCCTCTCTACAGTCTTAAACAGTCTGAGACTGTTTGCATGAATCAACAGTTTGTTTAGAAAATAATTAACATTCAAAGAGCTGCTCGCTGGAGAAATCCAAACTCATTAGGACTAAAATGAGGAATGCATGTTAATATTTCACTGATTACATTTACTAATGAACATTATCAGTCTGCTGTGGCACAGAAACACTAATCACTCGTGTGTTTGGACACATTGAGGGCCGTGAGATATTTAATCTGGTTAAATAACATAATTATTATTGTTATGTTTCTCAAGCACCCAGAAAGAGAGCGGGTGTTCTCACCTGGACAGGTACTGTCCGGACGACGGCACCTCGTGTTTGTTGGGTTTGTCGTAGCAGTTCACCATGTTCTGGATCAGAGCCAGGTCCGGCCTCACCAGGGTGGCGGCACCGATGGCCCTGGTGAGGAGCTGCAGGGCGTCGCTGACGTAGAAGTCGAGCGGTTTCCTCTCCACCTCCCCATAGGCCAGCAGGCCGAGAGGCAGGCCGATGGCGTGCAGAGCATCCGGGCTGAGGGGCTGGCCCAGCACCCAGTGCACCATGGGTAACGTGAGGCCCAGGTCCTGGGCGCTGCGCAGCACCGCCGCCGCGCACTGGGGGTCCGCGCCGAACAGCAGCACCGACGCCGGCGAGGGCTGCTTCTGTCGGAAGTGTCGGGAGAGGAAGTCGTGGATCTGAGTGTCGTCATGCGCCGACTGTGTCAGGTTCAGGAGGGCACGCACGTGCCAGGTGACTCCGCCTCCGCTGTCCCATGATGCACCGCTCCAGCTCCCACTGTCCAGCAGCCGCAGGAGACCCTGGGCCTCCTCCCAGCCTCGACACAGGACCACGGTACCCTCCTTCCAGCCGGACCGCTGCAGAACCGTCAGCAACAGGTTGGACAGACCGGACTCTGGAACCCCCATCGCCATCTGCAGGTGAAACCGGTTCTATGGGGGACCAGGAGTCAGAATCAGGAAGAGAACCAGAAGGAGAACCACATGTTAGAACAAATCATCAGATATCAATCAGATGTCACAGAAAATAAAAACCTGTCTGGTGTCTGGAGGACAAATCTGTTATTGAAGAGCGAAATATCAGATAACCACCAGAAAACCATCAGAGAACCATCAGAGAACCATCAGGAGGCAGGACCGGCTCCAGACGACCACGATCCATGGAATCCAGTTGGACCTCTGCAGGTCACATGATGGAACTGAACACTCGCTTCTCCCAGCGGACCGCCAGCCAAACGTCACCTGAACGCACCACGAACAGACCGCAGGAGACGATGCTCAGATTCCTCTCTGGCTGCAGACTGACCAAGAGATCTATTTCAATCGGATCTGATCACAGGGATGTCATCAATCACAGTGATGTCATCGATCACAGTGATGTCATTAATCACAGGGATGTCATCGATCACAGTGATGTCATCGATCACAGTGATGTCATCGATCACACATGTGGAGCAGACGGAGAGAAGAAGAAGCAGGAGGTCTTTACAAGTCGGTCAAGATGGAAACATTTTGGTTTTGAAGGAGCGAAAAAAGGGAGTCGCTTCACGCTCTTCTTCTTCTTTTCCTCCTCCTCTTTCCTCCTTCTTCTCCTCCTTGTCCTTTTTTCCTCCTTTTTCCTCTTCTGCTCCTCCTCCTCCTTCTCCTTTTTTTTCTTCTTCTCCGTCTTTTTCTTCTCCTCCTCCCCTTCTTCCTTTTCTCCATCTCCTTCTTCTTCTCTTCTCCTTCTTCTCCTTCTACTTCTTCTCCTTCTTCTCCTTTTTATTCTTCTCCTTTTTCTCCTTCTTCTTCTTCTCCTTCTCTTCCTTCATCCTCATCTTCTTCTTCTCCTTCTACTCCTTCTTCTTCTCCTCCTTTTTCTTCTCCTCCGTCTCCTTTTTCTCCATCTCCTTCTTCTTCATCCCCATCTTCTTCTTCTCATTCTTCTCTTCCGTCTTCTCCTTCTTCTTCATCATCATCTTCTTCTTCTCCATTTTCAGGAGGAGCTGCTGAACTATCACTGATGTTTTTTTAATTCTTTGTCATCGATGACCTGATGAGTCTCCTCCTCCTCCTCCTCCTCCTCCTCCTCCTCCTCCTCCTCCTCCTCCTCCTCCTCCTGCATCATCTCAGGTCAGTTTAGGTGATATCTGTTTCTCAAATAACTTTTGTTCCAAAACAGTGTTTGTGTTTCTGCAGATTAAAGCAAGAATCTGTTTCCTGAGGACAAAATAAAAACCAGCTGATTCTTTGTTACCGTTTCCGCTCAACGCAGCCGAATACAACCAGCCCTCCAGGTCGGGTCTGTCCTAGGGCATCCTGGGAAATATAGGGAATCACTGACTGAAGCAGAACTCATGTTAAAAATGTAAAACAGGACAAACAATAATAATAATAATAATAATAAATAAATAATAAAACAATAATCCTATGTGTCAAAGGTCACGTCCTGTTGTTGATTGGATTCATGTTTTCAATCCTCACAAACAATACACTTAATGTTTTCTCGTGCGCTGACCTGAATCCATCGTCGCTAGTTCACAAACACGAGTTTGAAAAACATAAAATGAAACGGTCAGAAGTTGTTTGTTTCAGCTGCATCACTGACCAAAATCCTTACGAACCAAAACCTTCTGACACTTGAGTTGTACACACAATGCATGATGGGCAACGCTGACTCTACTGTTGAGCCAGAACTAGTAGACAGTCCTGGAGAAGGCTAACCACGTGGTGATAGTCCTGGAGAAGGCTAACCACGTGGTGATAGTCCTGGAGAAGGCTAACCACGTGGTGATAGTCCTGGAGAAGGCTAACCACGTGGTGATAGTCCTGGAGAAGGCTAACCACGTGGAGATAGTCCTGGAGAAGGCTAACCACGTTGGAGATGCTTCACTAACTTCAGCTTCCAAACTACGACGAAGAAACTAGTGAAAGAAAGTGTCAGGAATACTGAAATCATAAAAACGTTGCTTCTAAAGTAAAGTTTCTACCAGTTTGTTGAAACGGTGAATCAATGAAACACAGAAACAGAAACGAGATCAAAGAATTTGATTAAATGAAATATAAATAAAATATAAAAAGGAGAAGAGATGAAAAGATCACCATCTGTTACACAAACCTGATTTCAACTTTACTGTTAAATGTTTAATAGTTTAACAATCACTGTTTCTTAAGATATCATTACTACCAATAGTATTAAACTCTGCAGAGCAGAGACTGTGTACACATTGTATACACACTGTATACACACTGTATACACACTGGTCTGGTAGAAATGAATGCTGCACACTTTATGAGTGAAGTAAACACTTATCCGTAAATTTATTCAACTCATCACTTCACGTTCTGAAGTGGGAGCAAAGATTAAACTTAAAATTGATGAAAGAAGGAGTTCTGAGTTGTGTTTAATGAATCTGTTTCAGTGATGAAGAACCTCTCTTAATAATTAGTTTCCTCTGCAGCTGTGTGGCTGCAGGGAAACATCATGCCTGCATAGAGGAGGCCTGCTAACTGAGCAGAAAGTGGAATAAAGTGAGATGACAGCAGACCTCTCTTTGAATATTAATATGAACTCTCGTTACTCCAGCGTTACGTAGCTGCCAGCTTTCCCTTCATCACCAGGTTCATTACAACACTGAAGACTGGTTCTTAGAGGTAGAGTAGTCTGACTTTGGTCTGTCTTTAGCAGGCACGTGCACAGATAGACCCCTAGTGGTGCTCAAGCACCTGCCCTTTTGCCCTGAATGAGAAAAGTGCCCCTTCTACTGGAGCCCAATTTTTTCTTCATTCATCAGTATTTAAGAATAAAAAATTACTCTCTCTCTGTCATCAATTCCCCCCAAATGTGTTTTGATATCTGACGGGGCATTTATTTGAGTTCTTGTGAGAATTTCGCCCCGACATGCTCCGCGGCGCTCACAAGCCCCGCCCCCCCTCCTCCACTTAGTGCTCATGCAGTGAGCGCCAGGCCAAACGGGTGCAGCCTACTTCTCTGACCCGCAGCATCAGACTAACAGGTAATGACGGTGTTTGTGCAATCCCCACGTTGTTTGGTGATAAATTAACCACAACATTAGCGCCGCTGAAAACATTACGTCACAACTGGTCCGACGTTTCCTAAAAAAATAAACAAACAAAAAACTCACAAAATCCGTGATTTCAAAGCCTTGTCCAGCTGTTTACTGACGTTAGTCGTGTTTAATGAAGAGAGAGAGGGAGAGATATACAGGCAGGCATCTTCTTTGTGTTGTTGTATAAATGCCGTTTAGACAATTTCGAAAGTATGTTGATTGGTATGTAGTATGTAGCCAATCATCTTTATTCATAAGGAAAATGTAAGCTAGCTGTCTAATCTAGCTAGCGGTCTAGTCAGAAAACAGTAAAATAATGTGTGTGTACTGTGTTGTCAGCTTTATAGAGATTATGTAAGTCACTCTTGATTATTATGCACTGCATAATAATCAAGAGTGACTTACATAATATTCATTTATTTATTCAATTTGATAATTTGAGTTAGTTTGTTAACAACAATAAATATGTAAGTTGAAAATATCCTACTGTGTTTTTTATTTATTTTAATTTCATAAATAATTTTGGCGATGGGTGCCCTTTTTTTGGTTTGAGCACCTGCCCCCCAAAATGTCTGTGCACGTGCCTGGTCTTTAGTCTGTCTTCAGTCTGTCTTTAGTCTGTCTTTAGTCTGTCTTTAGTCTGTCTTCAGTCAGTCTGTCTTCAGTCAGGTCTTCAGTCAGTCTGTCTTCAGTCTGTCTTTAGTCTGTCTTCAGTCAGTCTTCAGTCAGTCTGTCTTCAGTCAGGTCTTCAGTCAGTCTGTCTTTAGTCTGTCTTTAGTCTGTCTTTAGTCTGTCTTCAGTCAGTCTTCAGTCAGTCTTCAGTCTGTCTGTCTTCAGTCAGTCAGTCTTTAGTCAGTCTTCAGTCAGTCTGTCTTTAGTCTGTCTTCAGTCAGTCTTCAGTCTGTCTTCAGTCAGTCTGTCTTTAGTCTGTCTTCAGTCAGTCTTCAGTCAGTCTTCAGTCTGTCTGTCTTCAGTCAGGTCTTCAGTCAGTCTGTCTTTAGTCTGTCTTCAGTCAGTCTTCAGTCTGTCTGTCTGTCTTCAGTCAGTCAGTCTTTAGTCTGTCTTTAGTCTGTCTTTAGTCTGTCTTCAGTCTGTCTTTAGTCTGTCTTCAGTCTGTCTTCAGTCTGTCTTTAGTCTGTCTTTAGTCTGTCTTCAGTCTGTCTTCAGTCTGTCTTTAGTCTGTCTTTAGTCAGTCTGTCTTCAGTCTGTCTTCAGTCAGTCTGTCTTCAGTCAGTCTGTCTTTAGTCAGTCTGTCTTCAGTCTGTCTGTCTTTAGTCTGTCTTCAGTCAGTCTGTCTTCAGTCTGTCTTCAGTCAGTCTGTCTTTAGTCTGTCTTCAGTCAGTCTGTCTTTAGTCTGTCTTCAGTCAGTCTGTCTTCAGTCTGTCTTCAGTCAGTCTGTCTTCAGTCTGTCTTCAGTCAGTCTGTCTTTAGTCTGTCTTCAGTCAGTCTGTCTTCAGTCTGTCTTCAGTCAGTCTGTCTTTAGTCTGTCTTCAGTCAGTCTGTCTTTAGTCTGTCTTCAGTCTGTCTTTAGTCTGTCTTCAGTCAGTCTGTCTTCAGTCAGTTTGTCTTCAGTCAGTCTGTCTTTAGTCTGTCTTCAGTCTGTCTTTAGTCTGTCTTCAGTCAGTCGTCAGTCTGTCTTTAGTCTGTCTTCAGTCTGTCTTTAGTCTGTCTGTCTTTAGTCTGTCTTCAGTCAGTCTTCAGTCTGTCTTCAGTCAGTCTGTCTTCAGTCAGTCTGTCTTTAGTCTGTCTTCAGTCTGTCTTCAGTCAGTCTTCAGTCAGTCTTCAGTCAGTCTTCAGTCTGTCTTCAGTCTGTCTTCAGTCAGTCTGTCTTTAGTCTGTCTTCAGTCTGTCTTTAGTCTGTCTGTCTTTAGTCTGTCTTCAGTCTGTCTTTAGTCTGTCTTCAGTCTGTCTTTAGTCTGTCTGTCTTTAGTCTGTCTTCAGTCAGTCTTTAGTCTGTCTTCAGTCTGTCTTCAGTCAGTCTGTCTTCAGTCTGTCTTTAGTCTGTCTGTCTTTAGTCTGTCTTCAGTCTGTCTTTAGTCTGTCTTCAGTCTGTCTTTAGTCTGTCTGTCTTTAGTCTGTCTTCAGTCAGTCTTTAGTCTGTCTTCAGTCTGTCTTTAGTCAGTCTGTCTTTAGTCTGTCTTCAGTCAGTCTTCAGTCTGTCTTCAGTCTGTCTTCAGTCTGTCTTCAGTCTGTCTTCAGTCAGTCTTCAGTCTGTCTTCAGTCTGTCTTCAGTCAGTCTGTCTTTAGTCTGTCTTCAGTCTGTCTTTAGTCTGTCTGTCTTTAGTCTGTCTTCAGTCTGTCTTTAGTCTGTCTTCAGTCTGTCTGTCTTTAGTCTGTCTTCAGTCAGTCTTTAGTCTGTCTTCAGTCTGTCTTTAGTCTGTCTGTCTTTAGTCTGTCTTCAGTCTGTCTTTAGTCTGTCTTCAGTCTGTCTTTAGTCTGTCTGTCTTTAGTCTGTCTTCAGTCAGTCTTTAGTCTGTCTTCAGTCTGTCTTCAGTCAGTCTGTCTTTAGTCTGTCTTCAGTCTGTCTTTAGTCTGTCTGTCTTTAGTCTGTCTTCAGTCTGTCTTTAGTCTGTCTTCAGTCAGTCTGTCTTCAGTCAGTTTGTCTTCAGTCAGTCTGTCTTTAGTCTGTCTTCAGTCTGTCTTTAGTCTGTCTTCAGTCAGTCGTCAGTCTGTCTTTAGTCTGTCTTCAGTCTGTCTTTAGTCTGTCTGTCTTTAGTCTGTCTTCAGTCAGTCTTCAGTCTGTCTTCAGTCAGTCTGTCTTCAGTCAGTCTGTCTTTAGTCTGTCTTCAGTCTGTCTTCAGTCAGTCTTCAGTCAGTCTTCAGTCAGTCTTCAGTCTGTCTTCAGTCTGTCTTCAGTCAGTCTGTCTTTAGTCTGTCTTCAGTCTGTCTTTAGTCTGTCTGTCTTTAGTCTGTCTTCAGTCTGTCTTTAGTCTGTCTTCAGTCTGTCTTTAGTCTGTCTGTCTTTAGTCTGTCTTCAGTCAGTCTTTAGTCTGTCTTCAGTCTGTCTTCAGTCAGTCTGTCTTCAGTCTGTCTTTAGTCTGTCTGTCTTTAGTCTGTCTTCAGTCTGTCTTTAGTCTGTCTTCAGTCTGTCTTTAGTCTGTCTGTCTTTAGTCTGTCTTCAGTCAGTCTTTAGTCTGTCTTCAGTCTGTCTTTAGTCAGTCTGTCTTTAGTCTGTCTTCAGTCAGTCTTCAGTCTGTCTTCAGTCTGTCTTCAGTCTGTCTTCAGTCTGTCTTCAGTCAGTCTTCAGTCTGTCTTCAGTCTGTCTTCAGTCAGTCTGTCTTTAGTCTGTCTTCAGTCTGTCTTTAGTCTGTCTGTCTTTAGTCTGTCTTCAGTCTGTCTTTAGTCTGTCTTCAGTCTGTCTGTCTTTAGTCTGTCTTCAGTCAGTCTTTAGTCTGTCTTCAGTCTGTCTTTAGTCTGTCTGTCTTTAGTCTGTCTTCAGTCTGTCTTTAGTCTGTCTTCAGTCTGTCTTTAGTCTGTCTGTCTTTAGTCTGTCTTCAGTCAGTCTTTAGTCTGTCTTCAGTCTGTCTTCAGTCAGTCTGTCTTTAGTCTGTCTTCAGTCTGTCTTTAGTCTGTCTTCAGTCTGTCTTTAGTCTGTCTTCAGTCTGTCTTTAGTCTGTCTGTCTTTAGTCTGTCTTCAGTCAGTCTTTAGTCTGTCTTCAGTCTGTCTTCAGTCAGTCTGTCTTTAGTCTGTCTTCAGTCTGTCTTTAGTCTGTCTTCAGTCTGTCTTTAGTCTGTCTTCAGTCTGTCTTTAGTCTGTCTGTCTTTAGTCTGTCTTCAGTCAGTCTTTAGTCTGTCTTCAGTCTGTCTTTAGTCAGTCTGTCTTTAGTCTGTCTTCAGTCAGTCTTTAGTCTGTCTTCAGTCTGTCTTCAGTCTGTCTTCAGTCAGTCTTCAGTCTGTCTTCAGTCTGTCTTCAGTCAGTCTGTCTTTAGTCTGTCTTCAGTCTGTCTTTAGTCTGTCTGTCTTTAGTCTGTCTTCAGTCTGTCTTTAGTCTGTCTTCAGTCTGTCTGTCTTTAGTCTGTCTTCAGTCAGTCTTTAGTCTGTCTTCAGTCTGTCTTTAGTCAGTCTGTCTTCAGTCTGTCTTCAGTCAGTCTGTCTTTAGTCTGTCTTCAGTCAGTCTGTCTTCAGTCTGTCTTCAGTCAGTCTGTCTTTAGTCTGTCTTCAGTCTGTCTTCAGTCAGTCTGTCTTTAGTCTGTCTTCAGTCTGTCTTTAGTCAGTCTGTCTTTAGTCTGTCTTCAGTCAGTCTTTAGTCTGTCTTCAGTCTGTCTTCAGTCAGTCTTCAGTCTGTCTTCAGTCTGTCTTCAGTCAGTCTGTCTTTAGTCTGTCTTCAGTCTGTCTTTAGTCTGTCTGTCTTTAGTCTGTCTTCAGTCTGTCTGTCTTTAGTCTGTCTTCAGTCAGTCTTTAGTCAGTCTGTCTTCAGTCTGTCTTTAGTCAGTCTGTCTTCAGTCTGTCTTCAGTCTGTCTTCAGTCAGTCTGTCTTTAGTCTGTCTTCAGTCTGTCTTTAGTCTGTCTGTCTTTAGTCTGTCTTCAGTCTGTCTTTAGTCTGTCTTCAGTCAGTCTTCAGTCTGTCTTCAGTCTGTCTTCAGTCAGTCTGTCTTTAGTCTGTCTTCAGTCTGTCTTTAGTCTGTCTGTCTTTAGTCTGTCTTCAGTCTGTCTGTCTTTAGTCTGTCTTCAGTCAGTCTTTAGTCAGTCTGTCTTCAGTCTGTCTTCAGTCAGTCTGTCTTCAGTCTGTCTTTAGTCTGTCTTTAGTCTGTCTTTAGTCTGTCTTCAGTCAGTCTTCAGTCAGTCTTCAGTCAGTCTTCAGTCTGTCTTCAGTCAGTCTTCAGTCTGTCTTTAGTCTGTCTTCAGTCAGTCTTCAGTCTGTCTTCAGTCTGTCTTCAGTCAGTCTTCAGTCTGTCTTCAGTCTGTCTTCAGTCAGTCTTCAGTCTGTCTGTCTTCAGTCTGTCTTCAGTCTGTCTTCAGTCTGTCTTCAGTTTGTCTTCAGTCAGTCTTCAGTCAGTCTGTCTTTAGTCTGTCTTCAGTCTGTCTTTAGTCTGTCTGTCTTTAGTCTGTCTTCAGTCTGTCTTTAGTCTGTCTTCAGTCTGTCTTTAGTCTGTCTGTCTTTAGTCTGTCTTCAGTCAGTCTTTAGTCTGTCTTCAGTCTGTCTTCAGTCAGTCTGTCTTCAGTCTGTCTTTAGTCTGTCTGTCTTTAGTCTGTCTTCAGTCTGTCTTTAGTCTGTCTTCAGTCTGTCTTTAGTCTGTCTGTCTTTAGTCTGTCTTCAGTCAGTCTTTAGTCTGTCTTCAGTCTGTCTTTAGTCAGTCTGTCTTTAGTCTGTCTTCAGTCAGTCTTCAGTCTGTCTTCAGTCTGTCTTCAGTCTGTCTTCAGTCTGTCTTCAGTCAGTCTTCAGTCTGTCTTCAGTCTGTCTTCAGTCAGTCTGTCTTTAGTCTGTCTTCAGTCTGTCTTTAGTCTGTCTGTCTTTAGTCTGTCTTCAGTCTGTCTTTAGTCTGTCTTCAGTCTGTCTGTCTTTAGTCTGTCTTCAGTCAGTCTTTAGTCTGTCTTCAGTCTGTCTTTAGTCTGTCTGTCTTTAGTCTGTCTTCAGTCTGTCTTTAGTCTGTCTTCAGTCTGTCTTTAGTCTGTCTGTCTTTAGTCTGTCTTCAGTCAGTCTTTAGTCTGTCTTCAGTCTGTCTTCAGTCAGTCTGTCTTTAGTCTGTCTTCAGTCTGTCTTTAGTCTGTCTGTCTTTAGTCTGTCTTCAGTCTGTCTTTAGTCTGTCTTCAGTCTGTCTTTAGTCTGTCTGTCTTTAGTCTGTCTTCAGTCAGTCTTTAGTCTGTCTTCAGTCTGTCTTCAGTCAGTCTGTCTTTAGTCTGTCTTCAGTCTGTCTTTAGTCTGTCTTCAGTCTGTCTTTAGTCTGTCTTCAGTCTGTCTTTAGTCTGTCTGTCTTTAGTCTGTCTTCAGTCAGTCTTTAGTCTGTCTTCAGTCTGTCTTTAGTCAGTCTGTCTTTAGTCTGTCTTCAGTCAGTCTTTAGTCTGTCTTCAGTCTGTCTTCAGTCTGTCTTCAGTCAGTCTTCAGTCTGTCTTCAGTCTGTCTTCAGTCAGTCTGTCTTTAGTCTGTCTTCAGTCTGTCTTTAGTCTGTCTGTCTTTAGTCTGTCTTCAGTCTGTCTTTAGTCTGTCTTCAGTCTGTCTGTCTTTAGTCTGTCTTCAGTCAGTCTTTAGTCTGTCTTCAGTCTGTCTTTAGTCAGTCTGTCTTCAGTCTGTCTTCAGTCAGTCTGTCTTTAGTCTGTCTTCAGTCAGTCTGTCTTCAGTCTGTCTTCAGTCAGTCTGTCTTTAGTCTGTCTTCAGTCTGTCTTTAGTCAGTCTGTCTTTAGTCTGTCTTCAGTCAGTCTTTAGTCTGTCTTCAGTCTGTCTTCAGTCAGTCTTCAGTCTGTCTTCAGTCTGTCTTCAGTCAGTCTGTCTTTAGTCTGTCTTCAGTCTGTCTTTAGTCTGTCTGTCTTTAGTCTGTCTTCAGTCTGTCTGTCTTTAGTCTGTCTTCAGTCAGTCTTTAGTCAGTCTGTCTTCAGTCTGTCTTTAGTCAGTCTGTCTTCAGTCTGTCTTCAGTCTGTCTTCAGTCAGTCTGTCTTTAGTCTGTCTTCAGTCTGTCTTTAGTCTGTCTGTCTTTAGTCTGTCTTCAGTCTGTCTTTAGTCTGTCTTCAGTCAGTCTTCAGTCTGTCTTCAGTCTGTCTTCAGTCAGTCTGTCTTTAGTCTGTCTTCAGTCTGTCTTTAGTCTGTCTGTCTTTAGTCTGTCTTCAGTCTGTCTGTCTTTAGTCTGTCTTCAGTCAGTCTTTAGTCAGTCTGTCTTCAGTCTGTCTTCAGTCAGTCTGTCTTCAGTCTGTCTTTAGTCTGTCTTTAGTCTGTCTTTAGTCTGTCTTCAGTCAGTCTTCAGTCAGTCTTCAGTCAGTCTTCAGTCTGTCTTCAGTCAGTCTTCAGTCTGTCTTTAGTCTGTCTTCAGTCAGTCTTCAGTCTGTCTTCAGTCTGTCTTCAGTCAGTCTTCAGTCTGTCTTCAGTCTGTCTTCAGTCTGTCTTCAGTCAGTCTTCAGTCTGTCTGTCTTCAGTCTGTCTTCAGTCTGTCTTCAGTCTGTCTTCAGTTTGTCTTCAGTCAGTCTGTCTTTAGTCTGTCTTCAGTCAGTCTGTCTTCAGTCAGTCTGTCTTCAGTCTGTCTTCAGGGTTGTGTCTCAGTCTTTAAAGACAGTCTGAGGTTCATCTCACTAAAAGCTTAGCAGTCCCGAGTCTTTGATTAAAGAGGACAGCCAGATCAATGAGTCTTTCTGGCTGCTGGCTCTGATCCAGCCCACATCCATCACATCAAGCAGAGAATACATTAAAGCACCAGCTGTTTACATCCAACATTTAGGTAATCACTGCTCCAGCCAATCACACGGGCCCACAGCCAGCTGGACCACGATTCTCCTCGATCAGGTTCAGATCTGTAAAACACAGCAGGTTCCCCCCCAGAGAGACCAGCAGGCCGGTCTGGTTTCACCTCCCCACTATTGTCAGTACTCTCTTTATGAAACGTCCTCAGGGGAAGTATGTTTCTGCAGCGGTGATCTGAAATTAGGTCAAATTAATGGGAAGCCTGAGTGACGGCTAAGCCCCACCCCCTTTCTTATGTCACCAGCGGTGGTCTGAGACACGGCAGAGGTCAAAGGTCACCTGATATGATTGTTGTTGAAGATTGAATTAACTGAAGGTCACAGTCGTTACAGCACTGATGCATGCTGGGATATATGGCAGCCAGCCAGTTTCACTAAATGTTTCGGAGCGTGACCAACAGCATTAACTGTCGCACACGCACACACACACACTCTCTCACACACACACACACACACACACACACACACACACACTCAGAGTTAATGTGGAGAATTAAAAAAAATAAGGTCTTAAAAATAAGGTTACACTATATTTCACAGCTCTGAGACGACCGTCGATAAAAGAACTCTAAAGAATGAATTTGTGAAATCATCGTCTTTAAGGATCATCAACAGAAGAAGCTCATAGTCTGTAGTATAAAGTAATACTACTCCTATCTTCCTGAACCTCTTCTCCTTTAATTATTATTATTATTATCAGTCACATTTCTACTCGTACTGTTACTGTTTTTACGATCAATATTATTGTGTTACATCCAGTATTTCTGGTTTAATTATAAATATTATTGTATTACATCCAGTATTTCTGGTTTAATTATAAATATTATTGTGTTACATCCACTATTTCTGGTTTAATTATAAATATTATTGTATTACATCCAGTGTTTCTGGTTTAATTATAAATATTATTGTGTTACATCCACTATTTCTGGTTTAATTATACATATTATTGTATTACATCCAGTGTTTCTGGTTTAATTATAAATATTATTGTGTTACATCCACTATTTCTGGTTTAATTATAAATATTATTGTGTTACATCCACTATTTCTGGTTTAATTATAAATATTATTGTGTTACATCCACTATTTCTGGTTTAATTATAAATATTATTGTGTTACATCCAGTGTTTCTGGTTTAATTATAAATATTATTGTATTACATCCAGTGTTTCTGGTTTAATTATAAATATTATTGTGTTACATCCACTATTTCTGGTTTAATTATAAATATTATTGTGTTACATCCACTATTTCTGGTTTAATTATAAATATTATTGTATTACATCCAGTGTTTCTGGTTTAATTATAAATATTATTGTGTTACATCCAGTGTTTCTGGTTTAATTATAAATATTATTGTGTTACATCCAGTGTTTCTGGTTTAATTATAAATATTATTGTGTTACATCCACTATTTCTGGTTTAATTATAAATATTATTGTGTTACATCCACTATTTCTGGTTTAATTATAAATATTATTGTGTTACATCCACTATTTCTGGTTTAATTATAAATATTATTGTGTTACATCCAGTGTTTCTGGTTTAATTATAAATATTATTGTATTACATCCAGTGTTTCTGGTTTAATTATAAATATTATTGTGTTACATCCACTATTTCTGGTTTAATTATAAATATTATTGTATTACATCCAGTGTTTCTGGTTTAATTATAAATATTATTGTGTTACATCCAGTGTTTCTGGTTTAATTATAAATATTATTGTGTTACATCCAGTGTGTCTGGTTTAATTATAAATATTATTGTGTTACATCCACTATTTCTGGTTTAATTATAAATATTATTGTATTACATCCAGTGTTTCTGGTTTAATTATAAATATTATTGTGTTACATCCAGTGTTTCTGGTTTAATTATAAATATTATTGTGTTACATCCAGTGTGTCTGGTTTAATTATAAATATTATTGTGTTACATCCACTATTTCTGGTTTAATTATAAATATTATTGTATTACATCCAGTGTTTCTGGTTTTTCCATAACGCCACGAGCAGTCACTTCCTGTTCTTGTGGTTCCTTCGGTCAGCAGAGGACGGCTGCAGCTTGAAGCAGATGAGAAATCCTCATTCTGCTGTTCACTGATGAGCTGCAGACCTGAGAGCAAAGCATGCTGGGAGATCAGCTACTGTGATCCTCAGAAGGTTTAAGCAGAAGAAGAACGTGAGGAAGAGGAGTTCAATCGGCTGCGAGCAGAGCAGCTGCGGTGAGAAAGAGGTTTGATGCTCTGAAAGTTATATCTTCAGAAGAAATCTATAGATGAAACGTGAGCGACACAAAACATGTGATATTATATATATATAAATATATATATATATATATTATAACACAAACATCAATGAGACGACACAAAGACAGACATTAAAGACAGAAAACAGTTTCCAGAGTCCACAACCCAGAACTACAGAGTCCACAACCCAGAACTACAGAGTCCACAACCCAGAACTACAGAGTCCACAACCCAGGACTACAGAGTCCACAACCCAGGACTACAGAGTCCACAACCCAGGACTACAGAGTCCACAACCCAGGACTACAGAGGGCCACATGGTGACCTCCCCTCACAGGTCTGGCACCAGGAGGGACTCCAGAGACCTCACAAACCCTCCACCAAACAAACCCTCCTCCCCGATGAGGGTTCAGTAATCACACATTCAGCAGCTTCATGTGTTCATGTGAACATGGTTATTAATGTGGGATTTCTGAAAGGGATCTTGTTTCTAGAGGTTAAAGCTCTGAACTGCTCAGACTGAATACATCAGAGGAAGACTTCATCATATATATATATACAACCATTTGAAAGCAAGTCTCAGCTGCTGAGAGAGGAAGAGGAGTGACAGCAGAGAGGAAGAGGATAATCCTCTTCTGATCAAAGACTTTCTAAACAGTAAATAAATGTTTCATTTCATCAGAGAATCCAGCAACTCAGTCACACTGGATTTATTTACTACACAACACTACACAGCTACACAACAACTACACAGCTACACAGCTACACAACACAACAACAGAGCGAGTCGACTCTGCCAGAGGATCCACTCAGAGACAAACAGCAGAAGAGACTCAGAGCTCTCTGGGGACGTGAGATCATAATAAATATCAAATAATACCACTGTGATGTAACGGTGGGAAATAAAACTGTTTATTATCAGTTTTGTGCTGAAAGATAAATTCTGCTGAATGATGACAGACAAGGTCATTCAAGGTCATTCAAGGTCATTCACACAAAAACAGAAAGAAAGTTATTCATAAATCATAAGGTTTCCCCATTCAACGTCTTATGAAAAGTTCATTTTACATTTGTTTTCTTACTAAAGTACAGAAAATAATAAATAGTCTTTTCAAAATAAACCTCCGTCTGCAGGAAACTACTTCGTTGTGTTTTAGTTTGAAATAAAATGTCTGATTTCTGAATGTCTTCTATCTGTTGTCTCCAGTGGCCGTGCATGTTCTCATGGTTCTTCTGTGCCGTCTGATATCATAAACATAAATACGAGCATGACGGGATGCTGCGTCATTAACATACAATGCATGTAGTCCACCAACAACAACAGTCACATTTAGTCATAACAAAACATGACAAAACAATCCAACAAAACTGCGGCACTAGAACACTCAAGAGCACGAGCCACGATCAGAAGGAACGATATTAAATATACAATAAAAACAGCACCAGAGACACATCAACACAAACAGCAGCTCACTCAAGATGTTCACTTAAAGACAAAGTCCATCCTCCTCTTTGTTAACAAACAGTTCCAGTACCAGGTCCTTCTAGAAGGCCATGGACCAGTGAGGAAAGCCGAGCCTCCCAGTTGTGTCCTGGAATAATAATAATAATAATAATAATAATACATTTTCATGCGTTTTAGGGCTGAAAATGTCGCTCGACAGTGGCAGTGGATGGTCACCGCCAAACATGCCCATGACCCTGCGTGAGAAAGGCGTTGTCAGTAAATCCACCAGCTAGTCCGTTTCTCCTCCTTCAGCCATTGAGTGTTAAAAAAACTACACCAAGTAAAACATTAAACATGTCATAACTTCTCTTATGTTTCATCTGAACTGTTCTTACTCCTCCTGAGTTCTGCTAGCTAAAGTCACGCTGGCCGACTGACCAATCACACGTCAAAGAATATGCCCAGCAAGTCGAACTAAAGATCTGATTGGTTGAAGTCTATGACAATGAACGATACCGTCCCCATGCTTGAAGCTGCTCTGCTTCCATAGAGACACAGAGGTGAAATCTGATTGGACGAGAGCTCTCCTTAAAACAAGCTACACTGCAAACAACAGATGAAGACAGGAGCTGTGCAATGAGACAATAAGCTAATAGGGAAAAATGATTAGAATACATGTAATGAGTTTGTGAAAAACAATTAAATTATAACTATAACTTTGTGATTCTGTTTAGGCCAGCAGAGAAGGGTTAGCTGGCCCTGAAGGTCCACCACTGGTGTCTGAAGACATTCAGAGAGAATGAATGTCTTCTATCTGAATGTCTTCTATCTGAATGTCTTCTACCTGAATGTCTTCTACCTGAATGTCTTCTACCTGAATGTCTTCTACCTGAATGTCTTCTATCTGAATGTCTTCTATCTGAATGTCTTCTATCTGAATGTCTTCTACCTGAATGTCTTCT
>CM042217.1:1659593-1747093 GCA_023566465.1 Cottus gobio
CCCGGTCCCGGTCCCAGTCTTGGTCCCGGCTCATTGTGGCCGCTGCGCGGCTCAGCGCCGCCTGGACCTGCACGCGAGCCGCGCGCTGCGCCGGCAGGAGCGCGCCCACGCGCACCGTGTGTCCGATCCGAGCCAGGAGGTCGCACGGCTGCGGGTGGAGGAGGCACGGCGGCACGAGCAGGAGCTGCAGGAGCAAGACCAGGAGAGTCCGGGACCAGGAGGACCGGGACCAGGAGGAGGAGGAAGACATCCTGCTGCGCTCTCAGCATCGCTCTGCCGCTCCTCCGGTGTCTCCTTCTGATCCGTCACAGCACCGAGAGGAGACTGGAGGGGGGGAAGAGAGGAGGGGGGGCATGAAAGGAGACAGGGAGGAGGGGGGGGGGGATGAAAGGAGACAGGGAGGAGGGGGGGGGCATGAAAGGAGACGGGGGGGATGAGAGGAGAAGACTGGAGGAGGGGGGGCGGTGGGGGGCATGAGAGGAGGTGCAGAAAGAGGAGCAACGGAAACTTTCACATCTTTGAATGAAGGTTATTCAAGGTTGGAAAGTCACTTTGTTCTTTTAGTTCATCAGAATATCAATAAACGTATCGATACATTTCATCTTTATTAAGGGATTTAAAAATAGAACTTGGATGAAATATATTATCTAAATGATAAATAAATCATATAAAACCTTTTATGTAATAATCATTCACCCACACTACTCCGCTCCTCCGCGACCTTCACTGGTTACCGGTGGCCGCCCGCATCCGCTTCAAAACATTGGTACTGGCGTACCGTGCAACGAACAGATCTGGTCCAGTCTACATCCAGGACATGGTGAAACCTTACACCCCAACTCGTGCGCTCCGCTCGGCTTCTGCCAATCGGCTTGTAGCTCCGTCACTGAGAGCTAAACACTCAACAAAGTCTCGACTGTTCTCTGTCCTGGCTCCTCGATGGTGGAATGAGCTCCCCATTGACATCAGAACAGCAGAAAGTCTCTACATCTTCCATCTCAAACTAAAAACACATCTTTTCCGACTATACCTTGAATAAAGGAAGTAGCACTTTAGTAGCACTGAAATGGCTCTTACTGATAGCACTTTGTAGTTGAACCTTTGACGAAATTGTACCTTCTTGATTCTTGTTGTTCTGATTCTTGTTTGTAACCGTAGAATGCACTTATTGTAAGTCGCTTTGGATAAAAGCGTCAGCTAAATGAAATGTAATGTAATGTAATGTAATGTAATCACATTAATGAACCGGCTGGTTGCCATGAAGTCTTTATAATGACTCAAGAAACTGAATGAATGAATCCTCACAGCAAGAGGGTTCTCCCAGTGTCAGCCTGGGTTCCCTCCTCGTTCTCCCAGTGTCAGCCTGGGTTCCCTCCTCGTTCTCCTTGGTTCCTAAACATCAGGGTCTAGATTCATAAACACCTGTTGTACCTGAACGCCTCCTAAATATCAGACCACAGAAATACTACAGGAGTACCACAAGAGTACTAAAGGAGTACCACAGAAATACTACAGGAGTACCACAGATGTACTACAGGAGTACCATTCATTAGTATTTGACAGCAGTGGGATTTTACGTTTTCAGAGGATTTTTGGGGAGAATCCAGCTCAGATTTCCTCCGTGAGGTTTTGATTCGTCATCGTCAGAACATCAGAGCTGAGAGCTGGGCCACCGTTACATAACGCGCGCACACACACACACACACAAACACTTAAGACTTTAAACTCCATCCATCCATCCATCTATCTATCTATCTATCCATCTATCTATCTATCTATCTATCTATCTATCTATCTATCTATCTATCTATCTATCTATCTATCTATCTATATATCTATCTATATATATATATATATATATATATATATCCATCCACCTTGAACCACTCGGCTTCAGTAGATTTGAACTGAAACCTGAACCCGGTTCAGGGAGCTTGTGGTGTTAATGGGAGCTCTGAGTCCTTTAAGGGGTTAACAGGTAGACACTCACCTGGCTGCACAGAGACACCTGGAAAATGTTTCCGTCACTGCCTCCGCAGAACAGGAAGTACTCGCAGGGGTCAAAGGTCACGGACATGATCTCCACATCAAACAGGACGGACAGGAGCAGAGCACCTGAGGCCAACTCCCACACCTGGACAGACAGACAGGTTAGACACACACACACACACACACACACACACACACACACACACACACACACACACACACACACACACACACACACACACACACACACACACACACACACACACAGTTTGTTTATCCTAATGATTTGCATCACAAGGTTGCCAGGTTTATTGTTTGCCATTGTTCAACACAACTCAAACAACAACAACAACAAACTGTTCCTGGAGGATGAGTTCAAGTCTGGGACCTGAACCAGTCCTAACTATGGACCTGAACCAGTCCTAACTATAGACCTGAACCAGTCCTAACTATAGACCTGAACCAGCCCTAACTATAGACCTGAACCAGCCCTAACTATGAACCTGAGCCAGCCCTAACTATAGACCAGAACCAGCCCTAACTATGAACCTGAGCCAGCCCTAACTATAGACCTGAACCAACCCTAACTATAGACCTGAACCAGCCCTAACTATAGACCTGAGCCAGCCCTACTATAGACCTGAACCAGCCCTAACTATAGACCTGAACCAACCCTAACTATAGACCTGAACCAGCCCTAACTATAGACCTGAACCAGCCCTAACTATGGACCTGAACCAGCCCTAACTATAGACCTGAGCCAGCCCTACTATAGACCTGAACCAGCCCTAACTATAGACCTGAACCAGCCCTAACTATAGACCAGAACCAGCCCTAACTATGAACCTGAGCCAGCCCTAACTATAGACCTGAACCAACCCTAACTATAGACCTGAACCAGCCCTAACTATAGACCTGAGCCAGCCCTACTATAGACCTGAACCAGCCCTAACTATAGACCTGAACCAACCCTAACTATAGACCTGAACCAGACCTACCTATAGACCTGAACCAGCCCTAACTATAGACCTGAACCAGCCCTAACTATAGACCTGAACCAGCCCTAACTATAGACCTGAACCAGCCCTACCTATAGACCTGAACCAGCCCTAACTATAGACCTGAACCAACCCTAACTATAGACCTGAACCAGCCCTACCTATAGACCTGAACCAGCCCTAACTATAGACCTGAACCAACCCTAACTATGGACCTGAACCAGCCCTAACTATGGACCTGAACCAACCCTAACTATAGACCTGAACCAGCCCTACCTATAGACCTGAACCAGCCCTAACTATAGACCTGAACCAGCCCTAACTATAGACCTGAACCAGCCCTAACTATAGACCTGAACCAGCCCTACCTATAGACCTGAACCAGCCCTAACTATAGACCTGAACCAGCCCTAACTATAGACCTGAACCAGCCCTACCTATAGACCTGAACCAGCCCTAACTATAGACCTGAACCAACCCTAACTATAGACCTGAACCAGCCCTACCTATAGACCTGAACCAGCCCTAACTATAGACCTGAACCAACCCTAACTATGGACCTGAACCAGCCCTACCTATAGACCTGAACCAGCCTACTATAGACCTGAACCAGCCCTACCTATAGACCTGAACCAGCCCTAACTATAGACCTGAACCAACCCTAACTATGGACCTGAACCAGCCCTACCTATAGACCTGAACCAGCCCTAACTATAGACCTGAACCAGCCCTACCTATAGACCTGAACCAGCCCTAACTATAGACCTGAACCAACCCTAACTATAGACCTGAACCAGCCCTACCTATAGACCTGAACCAGCCCTAACTATAGACCTGAACCAACCCTAACTATGGACCTGAACCAGCCCTACCTATAGACCTGAACCAGCCCTAACTATAGACCTGAACCAGCCCTACCTATAGACCTGAACCAGCCCTAACTATAGACCTGAACCAACCCTAACTATGGACCTGAACCAGCCCAGTTGATCTGATTTGGTTCTTGGAAATCAGTTTCAGTTTAAAGTTATGAGTTCTGGAACAAACTACAAATAACAACAAATCAACACAGTCTTGGGGCTTGAACCCCAATAACATGTATATTTACATAAAGTAATGATCAATGATCAAATAATGAAAATGTCTGTGTCACAACATTAGAGCTGAGTTTAAGATAATATTGTTATTACTCTTTGTACTTGTTATTACTGTTACACTTGTTTTTACTGTTATACTTATTACTGTTATACTTGTTATTACTCTTTGTACTTGTTATTACTGTTACACTTGTTTTTACTGTTATACTTATTACTGTTATACTTGTTATTACAGTTATAACTGTTATAACATCACAATTATTGCTTTTGAATTGTGTGCAAAAAATAAAAACACAATTCATTTTCGGTGAATGTCGTTAAAAAAGTCTTTTGAGAAAACAGAAAGTTTCATCTAAAATAACTTACAAAAGGGGCGTTTAGGTGTTTCACATTATAGCACATATATCATATTATTATACATTGTATTAATTTCACACTAATCAGAAATGAGGGGAAGTTTGAACTGAAAAATGTAAACACCGAGTTTGTGATTTTTTTAATCTCTGATTTTAATCCAGTTTTTAATATTTCTAATGTGTTTTTTTCCTTTGATTTGGATTATATATTATTATTTATTGTTTCACATCTGTGCTCCTTTTGTGTGAACTCGTATCTCTTTTAAATAAAGCGTTTTAGTTTATTAAACATTAAAAATAACCACTGAAGGAGATTAATCACTCCACGTCAAAGAGAACACACACACACACACACACACACACACACACACACACACACACACACACACACACACACACACACACACACACACACACACACACACACACACACACACACACACACACACACACACACACACACACACACACACACACACACACACACACACACACACACACACACACACACACACACACACACACACACACACACACACACACACTTGTAGTTCTGGTACTGTAGTGATGGAAGCGTTCAGGTTGGTCTCAGTTCTTCAGACAGAACGAAAGCAGCTGAAGTGACTCAGCTTTTAGTTTGAGTGAAAAAAGGATGAACCCAGAATGAACGCATGTGGCTTTATTCTTTCATTGGTTTTCATTTGATCATGAACACAGAGAAAGTCTCGCCTGACCTTTGACCCCTCACTAGTCGGGGACTAGTGAGGGGTCGCTGGTGACGCTGTGGTGAGCTCAGGGCTGAACGTTGTTCATCGGGTTTCTGATGTGTAGTCATAGGTTCAAACCTGCAGCAGTGCCTCTGAGCAAGGCAGCAGTGCCTTTAAACAAGGCAGCAGTGCCTCTGAGCAAGGCAGAAAGACAAAGACAAGAAGTTCTACGAAAAAACAAAATACTTTTATTTTCTAACAACAAAAACCATCACAGATTGTGTTTCTGTGTGTGTGTGTGTGTGTGTGTGTGTGTGTGTGTGTGTGTGTGTGTGTGTGTGTGTGTGTGTGTGTTCATGTGGGCTTGGTGAGCAGCTGGCTGGAGAAGTCGTACAGATCTTTGTTGACCTTCTTCAGAGTCTGAACTTCCTCCTCGAGCTCCGCCACCCTGACCTTCGTGTTCTCTCCGTCCCCAAACAGCGACTGAAACACAGAACCAGAACCCACCGGTCATCATATAGAACTATACATCCATAAAGCATGAAGCATGAAGCATGCAGCATGCAGCATGCAGCATAAAGCATGCAGCATGAAGAATGAAGCATGCAGCATAAAGCATGCAGCATGAAGAATGAAGCATGAAGCATAAAGCATGCAGCATGAAGAATGAAGCATGCAGCATGAAGCATGAAGAATGAAGCATAAAGCATGAAGCATAAAGAATGAAGCATAAAGCATGAAGCATGAAGAATGAAGCATGCAGCATGAAGCATGAAGAATGAAGCATGCAGCATGAAGCATGCAGCATGAAGAATGAAGCATGCAGCATGAAGCATGAAGAATGAAGCATGCAGCATGAAGCATGCAGCATGAAGAATGAAGCATGCAGCATGAAGCATGAAGAATGAAGCATGCAGCATGAAGCATGCAGCGCCCTCAAGGGAAATAAAGGATGAAACCTCAGATCAGACGATCAACAGAACAGAATTACAACAGCCAATGATTTATGTGATAGATATGATTCATGTGATAACATGTGATAGACGTGATAGATATGATTCATGTGATAGATATGATTCATGTGATAACATGTGATAGACGTGATAGATATGATTCATGTGATAACATGTGATAGACGTGATAGATATGATTCATGTGATAGATATGATTCATGTGATAACATGTGATAGACGTGATAGATATGATTCATGTGATAACATGTGATAGACGTGATAGATATGATTCATGTGATAACATGTGATAGACGTGATAGATATGATTCATGTGATAGATATGATTCATGTGATAACATGTGATAGATATGATTCATGTGATAACATCTGAAATACATGATTCGTGTGATAACATCTGAAATACATGATTCATGTGATAACATCTGAAATACATGATTCATGTGATAACATCTGAAATACATGATTCATGTGATAACATCTGAAATACATGATTCATGTGATAACATCTGAAATACATGATTCATGTGATAACATCTGAAATACATGATTCATGTGATAACATCTGAAATACATGATTCATGTGATAACATCTGAAATACATGATTCGTGTGATAACATCTGAAATACATGATTCGTGTGATAACATCTGAAATACATGATTCGTGTGATAACATGTGATAGACGTGATAGATATGATTCGTGTGATAACATCTGAAATACATGATTCATGTGATAACATGTGATTGACATGATTCATGTGATAACATGTGATTGACATGATTCATGTGATAGATATGATTCATGTGATAACATCTGAAATACATGATTCATATGATAACATGTGATAGACATGATTCATGTGAGAGTAACTGAACTCACTTCCATTGAACAGTTAAACATGAATCATTAAAAACGGCTCATAACTGATCAATAATACATTATTAAATGTGTTGATAACTGATAATGATTATTTAAGAGCAAACATTCCGTGTCTCGCTTTTTTCAGGCTTTGTGACATTTTGTATTTTGGTCTCTGACATTTAGTTTGTTTACAGGCGCTGACCTTTGACCTATGACTAAGATCTGCCCAGTCAGCTGAGTCACATGGTGCCTCTGATAAAAGGCACTTTGGATTGAAAACCCTGATGAGTCTGAGACGTGAAGGTAGAAACCTGGTGGGCCCCTTAAGCCCCGCCCCCCCCTCACCTTGTCATTCACAGCGTTCATCAGATATTTCAGCCTATCAGCTTTCTGCAGGTACGTCTGCTCGTCCTCCTGAAAACACAGGAACAACATTTCAAAATAAAAGCGTTTTCAAACAGACTTGTTTGCAAAATGAAGTGACATCACACAGGTGGCGCCATCTCGACGGGTCACCTGACTCACCTGTGCGTAGAGCCCCAGGCGGACGCACACCTCCCCCGCCTCCCCGCCATCGGGGGCGTGCAGGTGTCGGCTGAAGCGCGGCAGAGGGATGGCGGGCCGGCTGTCTGGCAGGAACATGTTCGCTGGAGCCGACACGATGATGGCGTTCGTCACCGGACCTGAACCCACAGACAGGAAGTGATGTCAGAGGGCCGTTACTACGGAGACTGAATGATCACAGCCACACACACACTGCCACCAAAACGCAGGCTAACCCGAGGACAGAAGGGTTATATAAAGAATCAGAACAGTGATGCGGACTGTGGAGCGGATCAATGGCTCCAGATCCTCCTCATCCTCAGAGCCGTGCAACACGAGGAAGAGGAACCTCGGTGACGTCCAGATCAATGGAGGCGAACAGAGAAGGAAACGATCAACGTTCTGCGAGAAGCAGAGCGGCGCTCAGACATCAGAGGACACGTTCTTCAAAAGTTCTCCAACTTCCTTTGAAGGATTCGCTGTAAAACATTAAAGATGCTCAACTTCCGAAGTAAAATATTTAAACAGCTCGAGTGTCTCATGTTCTGTGAAAGAAACATGAGACACATGGTCATCTCTGACCTCACGTGACATCACCGTGACCTCACCGTGACATCACCGAGAAGTCAGACTGAGCTGATCCCAAAGGGGAAGGTCTAGATCCAGACCTGGATCCACAAGAACCAGCTCAGAACCGATCTACCTCGAGGTGAAAAGAAGCAGCTGAGGTGAAGACTAAATATTACATGTTGATACCTTTTACTGCAGCACCACTGACAGACCATCAATACTTCATATAGACTCAATCAATACTTGTGATCTGTGATCAATGTGCACCCGTCAGTATCTCGTTCAGGTCACATGGGACGGGTTCTTCACCTCTGGAGGTCTCACCTGCCTCTGAGGCGCTTTACAGCTTCTTTCATAAGAAGTTCTGTTACGATGTTCTTCAGTTCAGCTTTAGAACACTCAACAGCCGGTCCGGTGCATGTTCTGCTACCAGAGGGAACCGAGAGTACCGAGGGAACCGAGGTACCGCTCTGCCGACTGATTACACAACAATAAACGTTCAATATCACCGTCAGGAAATGCCGTGCCACCCCCACTCCAGAGAACCCACATCCCTCCAGAGAACCCACACCCCTCCAGAGAACCCACACCCCTCCAGAGAACCCACACCCCTCCAGAGAACCCACACCCCCTCCAGAGAACCCACACCCCCTCCAGAGAACCCACACCCCTCAGAGAACCCACACCCCTCCAGAGAACCCACACCCCTCCAGAGAACCCACACCCCTCCAGAGAACCCACACCCCTCCAGAGAACCCACACCCCTCAGAGAATCCACACCCCTCAGAGAACCCACACCCCTCAGAGAACCCACACCCCTCAGAGAACCCACACCCCTCCCCACCACCTCCAGTGTCTCCTCCTCGCGCCTGCAGCGCTGAGCCTCGGCCGGCTGCCACTCCAACTTCCTGTCTGGGGACGTTTCTAATTAATTTCCCTCAGATTACCTGCAGAAGCACTTGAGGTGACAACGAGTCCTCGGAGGCCAGCCGGCTGACTCGCGGCCTGAGGACCAACACGGAGGTTCTGGTTTTAATTAAAATCCTCTGTGTGCTTCTGGAGCATCTTTAGACCAAAGATCAGCTGTGAGTCCCGTCATGAGCGCTTTGAGTCAGAGAAACGATCAGCTGATGGACAGATGGAAACCTGGAAACGTGCCGGTGGCGAAGGTGGGTGGTGGTGGGGGGGGAGGCGACCACGAGTCCATCCGCCCGATGGAGGCGGCTTAAGTCTCCTGACAGCCTGTTTGAAGTGAGGAGGCCTTCCGCACAGAGAGGATTTGCTTAATTACAAAGTGCCAGTCACGAGCTCAGCGGGGCGTTTCAGAAGCAGCACGATCACTTATTATGAATGAGAAGCAAATTAAAGCTGCAGAGAAGCCGGACGACGGCCAGAAGCTCCGTTAATAAACCAGCAGACGAGGAATCACTTCAACACCGAGGGCGACGCCCCCTCCAGAGACCCTGAAACACCCAGTCTGACCGACACGGTTCAACATGTGGAAATATTATATTTATATTGTTGTGATTCTCACTACTGACCACTTTGTATCATTATGATTCTTACCAATAACCCGTTTTTATTGAAGCCCATTTCTGCCAGCAAAAAAAAAAGGCATTTTTTTATTACTGTTTCTGCCCCCACCCCAAAAAAAAGTTTTTCCGCCAGAAAAAAAAGAAAGAAAATGTTTTATTTTTTTAAATAGAGATTAGAAGGTCCCTTCATCCACTCGCCGGTCTTACCATGAAAACGACACACAATTCTAAATAAGGTAACTATTACTGGGAGAATTGAAAAAGATGGCGGAGTGAGCAGTCACGTAGTTTGAGCTCTCTCAACTCGGCGATGATAAACCCTCAAAAACCATGATTTAAATAAATAAATCCAATATAATATAGAAGGGAATAAATACGGAGGTCGGATAAACAAATAAAACCAAGACAGAGGTGATGGAGAAGGAAGAAAATGGAATCAAATGCTGACAATGAAGTGCGGGTGTGAGAGGAACGTGGCAGGAACAGAGCCAGCTAGCTTAAATCAGCTAATTGACTTGCTAACACCCATAGGCAAACAACTGGACGAGGTGAGAAAGGAGGTTAAAGATGTCAAACAAGGGATAAGTGATGTGAGGAGAGAGGTCAAGGAAGAGTTCGACAGGATCCGGAGAGAAACGGAAAGTAAATTCGAAGGGATTAATGCCGCCATGAAAACACAGCATGACAACATGGAGGAAGCTCAAACGCGCATAGCTGAACTGGAGGAATGGCAGACAGGAGCAAAGAGTGAGATCTAACGATGACGGCCCTGACCCGAAGGATGAAGGAGAAAATGACGGACCTCGAGGGGAGGTCGAGGAGGAATAATACACGCATTTTTGGCGTACCGGAGGGCACGGAGGATAATTCGACAGGCAAGTACCTGGAGCGCTTCCTAACCACCGAACTCGAATTGCCTGGGGACATTCCACTCCAGATACAGAGAGCACACAGGGCCCTGGCGCAGAAGCCACCTCCGAACGCACCCCCCAGATCAATTGTAGTTAACTTTCTACAATTCGAGACCAAAGAAATGGTGCTTAGCCATGCATGGAAGAGGAAGATTCAAGTGGGAGAGAAGAGGATTTTCTTCGACCATGATTATGCAACTGAAGTGGTTCAGAAGAGAAAGGCATACACGGCCATAAAGAAAATACTGAAGGAAGAAAAGATACGCCTCCAGACCCCGCTGGCGAAGATGCGCATTCACTGGCCAAGCGGAGCCAAGACCTACGACAGCGCAGAGGATGTGGCGAGAAACATGGAGGAGAGAGGATACGAGGTGGGTCTCACGGGAGAAAGCGCCACGACCGCAGAGAGGGAAAAGATACAAGACCGGGCAGAATGGCAACAGGTGACCCGAAGCAAGACGGGGAGGACGGCGGCGGCCGCTGCCAGGGAGAAACTGAAGGGCTTTCAAAGAGGGAAATGGAACTGACGCGCGGGCCTGAAGGGGTGTTTTAAGGGACATGGAACCCAGCTGGACGGCCTATGAGGCATGTCAACGGACCTCTGCTAAATACAATGTAGCTGATGCCGAGAGAGAGACATATCTAGACAGAGAGGAACCCTACAGAATGGGTTTGTTTTCAGTTCTAGCGAGGGGCCCTTTCTGAGAGGAAGGATTCCCCCTCAACCTACCAACGGGACTTGGGGGAGACGACTTCCCCCCTTTTGGAAGAAGGTTGTATTTTGTTTTATTGCTTATTATAATTTCATGTTATGTTTTATTACTCGTTATGCAATTGTAAATGTTCCTTGTGTACTCAACCTACTGTTATTCAGGTCGCTTAATAGGGTTATTGATTTAGGACTAGATGGGTACGACTGTTAAGACTGGTGTCACTTAATGTTAATGGATTGAATACCCCCAAGAAGAGAGACAAAGTTATGAGGAAATTAAAGAAGGACAGAGCCCAAATTATATATCTACAGGAGACTCACCTTAACAAAGTAGAACATGAAAAGCTAAAGAGATACGGTTATAGAAATCTGTACAGTTGTTCTTTTAAGGGAGGTCCCAGAAGGGGTGTGACGATTATGATATCAAATCAGACACAATTCGAATACGAAAAAGAGATAAGGGATAGGGAGGGAAGATATATTATTGTGAAAGGGAAGCTCGACAATGTGAAGGTTACTCTGGTGAATGTGTATGCGCCCCCAGACTGTGATAAACATTTTTTTAGATTGCTATTCGATATTATCGCAGCGGAAACAGAAGGGATCTTAATTTGTGGAGGGGATTTGAATGTAGTTTTAAATTATAGCATGGACACAACGAGCCTCAAAAATTCAAAAATACAAATATCAAAATATGTAAATACGTTATTGGAGGAGATGGGATTGGTCGATATATGGAGGTATCTTCACCCTCTAGAGAAGGATTTTACACACTATTCGGCGGCGCATAAAGTTCATTCTAGAATAGATTATTTGTTTGTGGATCCAGGAAATGTTCACAGGGTGAAAGATTGCCACATAGGGGGTGCAGATGTGTCCGATCATAACTCTTTGTGCCTTGACATAGGCATCAGTAACCGAAGAAGAATAACTAATTGGAGATTGAATGTGGGTCTACTGAATAATGATCAAAGGAAG
Source organism: Cottus gobio (assembly GCA_023566465.1). NCBI lineage: Eukaryota > Metazoa > Chordata > Actinopteri > Perciformes > Cottidae > Cottus > Cottus gobio. The sequence continues at coordinate 1,671,825 of CM042217.1, forward strand.
GACAAATTCAGAATGGAAATACAGAACTATGTTATGGAAAATGACAATGGGATGGTGGAGCCAACGATGGTTTGGGACTCCTTGAAGGCAGTTATGAGAGGCAGATTAATCTCGGAATCAACCTATGTAAAGAAAATGAAGTTAGAAACGTACACGAAAAATATAGAAAAATTGAGAGAATTGGAAAGAGACTACCAGAACTCGGCGAGCTTGGACACACAAAAGAAAGTTAAACACATAAAACTAGAGATAGATAAACATCTAACAGAGGAGATGGAGCGGAAGATTCTGTTCTGTAAGCAAAGCTATTATGAGATAGGCCCGAGAGCCACTAAACTATTGGCGAGACGGACCCGTAAGCAACTCGCTACTAGTCAAATCCATAACATTAGGGACCCCCTTACGAACCAATTGATAACAGAGCCGGAGGATATAGAAAAAACATTCCAGAGATATTATGAGGAGTTATATACGCAGCCAGAGTCTGCACAAAGAGAGGAGATTAGGTCCTTCTTAAACACACTAGACCTACCAAAGATAGGACAGACACAGAATGATACCCTAACAAGGGATATTTCAATAGAGGAGGTAGTGGGGGCAATAAATAGTTTGAAAAATGGGAAATCTCCGGGGAGTGATGGATACCCGGCGGAATGGTATAAAACATTCAAAGACGAACTGACTCCGCTGTTAGTTAAATCGTTTAATTGGACACTACAAAAAGGCAAATTGCCAGCAACATGGACAGAAGCAATAATAACGGTCATACCTAAACCGGGGAAAGATAGGGAATTATGCGGAAATTATCGACCAATATCATTACTAAATGTGGACTACAAGGTATATACATCTATTATTGCTAGACGATTACACGACTTTACGCGGGATTTGATTGACGAGGACCAAACAGGATTTGTGAGTGGGCGACAGACGCACGATAACATTAGGAGGACTCTGCACATTATAGATCAGGCAAACAAACAGAAAAGAGACACGATTCTGGTTAGCGTAGATGCCGAAAAGGCGTTTGACAGGGTAAATTGGACTTTCCTATTCACAGTGTTAGAGAAGTTTGGATTCAACGATAAATCAATACAGATTATTCAGACTCTCTATCAACGACCTACAGCTAGAATCAAAATAAATGGGAGCCTATCTAACAAGTTCGAGCTACAGAGATCAACCAGACAGGGATGCTGTTTGTCACCAACCCTGTTCGCACACTTTATTGAACCACTGGCCCAAGCCATACGCGAAAATAGACGAATACAAGCGGTGACAGTACACGGAGCAGAACATAAGGTCGGCCTCTTCGCAGATGACGTCATTGCATTCCTTGAACGGCCTAGTGAATCGTTGCCTGAATTGTTAGACCTCTTGAACGCATATGGACAGCTATCAGGATACAAGATAAATATAACTAAAACCCAAGTGCTCACTATCAATTATACACCACCAAAGGAGAGCAGGGAAAAATACAATTTAAATTGGAATCTAAAGAAAATTAACTATTTAGGGGTAGAAGTGACTAGGAATTTATCAGGACTATATAGGGCAAATTATGATAGGATTAACCGAGAATTATTAAAAGATATACATAGATGGACCTCCCTAACACTGGATTTTAGCTCAAGGATTGAATTAATAAGAATGAATGTATTACCCAGACTTTTGTATTTGTTCCAAGCATTACCAATAGAGATACCTCAAACACAATTCATAGCATGGGACAGGATGATATCCAGATTCATTTGGGGGGGGAAGAGGCCAAGAGTGAGATTCAGAACTCTCCAGCTAAAGAGGGAGAAGGGGGGCCTGAGCCTGCCTAACCTGAAAGAATACTTCCACGCGGCCCAGCTGAGATATGTGCATAGTTGGTGTAAACTGGATTATGAAGCAAAATGGAAAGACATGGAAAAATCATTTGGAATGTGTCCGATACAGAGTATAATAGGAGACAAGGAAACATTTAAGAAGGTTAGAAACCAAATGGATTCGATCACAAAATTTACCTTGGAATTATGGTTCAAATTACTTAGACATAATAGGGCGGAGAAGAATGCAAATTTATTGAAATGGGTGGCTTTTGATAGCAGTTTTAAACCAGCTGGGCACGGTGGGGGATTCGGACGGTGGGCGGAGAAGGGCATTACGGCATGGTGCACACTGGTGGAAAAGGGGAGGATAAGGAGTTTTCAAGACTTGAAAACGAAATATGACCTGGATGGGCGGGAATTCTACAGATATTTACAGATACGGGATTACTATGGGAAACGGATTGAACAGGAGCTCTCTCTAGAAGTGAACAAGGTGGTACAAGTAATGATTGATGCATATAAAGGGAACCGGGTTAGGACTATAACTACATTATATAAGGCATTGATGGATGACAAAAGCGCGACAGGGTATATAAAAGAAAAATGGGAAAGAGAATTTGACATGGAAATATCTGAAGATGAATGGGATAACATGTGGGAAAAACATAGGACAACAACCTGTTCACGAGCCTGGAGAGAGTTTTCCTGGAAAAATCTGATACGGTTCTTTATCACACCTAAAATATCAAATAATTATTCTGAAACAAGAAAGTCATGTTGGAGGAATTGTGGGTCATCTGAAGCCAACCATGCGCATATATTCTGGAATTGTCACAAAATAATAGGGTTTTGGGGAATGATTCATAGGATAACGCAAGATATTCTGGGATACAAATTTCAAATGAATCATAAACTGATGTATCTGAGTATGCACACAGAGAATGATGTACATGATGGGGACTTGTATCTATTCAAGATACTCATGGTTGCAGGTAAAAAGGCCATTACAAGAAAATGGGGGACGGAAGACATACCCACTCAGATCCATTGGGTGGACACAGTGGGGGAAATAAGCATTATGGAAAGACTGACACACAGGCTACGGCTGACAGGATCACGGATGGACAGTAAATGGGAGAAGTGGACTCTATGGCAGTTGACACAGACTTGATATGACAGCAGGTTTTTCATTTTTATTTCTGGTTGTCGATGTTGTTGATGACTTGTATTGTTGTACTTATTGTTGAATAAAAAGAAAATGGTAAAAAAAAAAAAAGAATAAAAAAAAAGGTAACTATTACTGGTGACTTTTGTAAATGTTAGATGTTTTAATCACCAGTAATTTACCTTACTATATTTAGAATTGTGTGTTTAGAATTTTTTATTTTTTGCAGGCGGAAATGGGCTTCCATACATTTTTGTTTAACACCGTACAGATATTATATATAATTTTGCTTGCTATATATCGATCTCACTCATGTAATCTTGAGGTCACCTGACAGTCGAGACACAGACTGATTGGTTGTTTTGGGGAGAAGGGGGGGCGGGGCTCACCTTTGTGGGCGAGGCAGCGGATGCTCTGCTTGCTTTGGATTTCCCAGAGTCGAACCGTCTCGTCATGTGACCCAGAGAGGAGCAGCGTCCCGTCCATGGACACCGAGAGACACGTCACCAGGTTCCTGAGACATTCACACCATCACAAGACTCTCATGGAGGATTCCTACTGACTCCAGATCAGACCACTAGAGATCTACAATCTATTCAGGATTATTCAAACTGACTTTAGATTCAATTACATGAGAGGATTCAAACCGATGAAACAATAATCTTCTCCTGTGATCCTCATAACACGCTGCCATAAACTAGAACATACTTAGAGGCGACTGATGGAATAAACTCACCTGTGTCCTTTGAAAACATGGTTCCCATCGCTGTCCGACTGGAACGACTTGTCCCGACTGAGACTCTGCAGACGAAACAAACACTTAAGACTTTAAACTCCATCCATCCATCCATCCATCTATCTATATATATATATATATATATATATCCATCCACCTTGAACCACTCGGCTTCAGTAGATTTGAACTGAAACCTGAACCCGGTTCAGGGAGCTTGTGGTGTTAATGGGAGCTCTGAGTCCTTTAAGGGGTTAACAGGTAGACACTCACCTGGCTGCACAGAGACACCTGGAAAATATTTCCGTCACTGCCTCCGCAGAACAGGAAGTACTCGCAGGGGTCAAAGGTCACGGACATGATCTCCACATCAAACAGGACGGACAGGAGCAGAGCACCTGAGGCCAACTCCCACACCTGGACAGACAGACAGGTTAGACACACACACACACACACACACACACACACACACACACACACACACACACACACACACACACACACACACACACACACACACACACACACACACACACACACACACACACACACACACACACACACACACACACACACACACACACACACACACACACACACACACACACACACACACACACACACACACACCTTGACCGTCTGGTCTAAGGAGGCCGTGGCGACTCTGGCCTGAGCTCCCATGAGGCCACAGTGCAAGTCTGTGATTGGTAGAGAGTGACGAGACAGCACGTGACGCGGCTCGGGGGTGTGGCTTAAATCCAGCTGGATCACACTGAAACACATGCAGACAAACACACACATTAATGAACACACACACACACACACACACACACACACACACACACACACACACACACACACACACACACACACCGTTTAGGTCACGGTGCTTTAGGAGGAAACTGAAGCTGCAGCTTTCAACCCTTTCAGTGATTATGGGATGCAGGTGTGCTGTCCAGGTGTTGCACTGCACTGGTCACTTGCAGGTGGTTCTTTATGTAAAGAAAACACACGAACCAATCAGGGAGCAGAGTGACTTTTCTATTGACCAATAAAATGAATTGATCCGATCTCTGACTGATGGAAGTGTTGCCATGAGAACACATGTGTCTGAAGCTGCTCACCTGTGTTAGAGCTCCACCTGGTGGACAAAGCCGACCCTCACAAGTTAATGAGTAACGACAGAAGCTCTCATTTAAAATACAAGACCAACACCTGAGTCTTCTTCTTCTATTAAAGTAAAGTGCTGGATGCACAGGTGTGTGTGCGTGTTACCTGGATGCACAGCTGTGTGTGTGTGTGTGTGTGTGTTACCTGGATGCATAGGTGTGTGTGTGTTACTAGACTAGACTAGGCTAGACTATTTCTAGTAGACTGTTAATCTGTACTGTCATTTCTATCTGAATCGTTTGAGCCGGGACTTTGCTTTGGTCAAGTGACTTAAACGCAACTGAACTAGCTAGGGTTAAAGTGTACTTCTGTAATCCTACTGTACTTGGGACTAGGCTCTAGTTTTACTTTCAACTTTGGAGGTAAACAGATCCTGTCCTGGTTCACTTTTGGGCAAGAAGCAGCCGTTCTTGGGAAACTCTCACCTCACTGATTAAAGGGAAACCCGGCTATTGTCCTGAGCCAGAGCACTATCGATTGGTGGCCATCACACTAACGACCTGGGGCGTAGTCAACTCAGCTGTAGATAATTATCGCTAACACCGGTATAGAAGCAGGTGTGGGTTTGAAGCGTCAGCGAAGACTCATCGTATGAAGACTCAGAGGATAAAGACAGAGGAGTCTTTCGTTGGAGTCAAGACTCAGAGGATAAAGACAAAGGAGTCTTTCGTTGGAGTCAAGACTCGGAGGATAAAGACAAAGGAGTCTTTCGTTGGAGTCAAGACTCGGAGGATAAAGACAAAGGAGTCTTTCGTTGGAGTCAAGACTCGGAGGATAAAGACAAAGGAGTCTTTCGTTGGAGTCAAGACTCGGAGGATAAAGACAGAGGAGTCTTTCGTTGGAGTCAAGACTCGGAGGATAAAGACAAAGGAGTCTTTCGTTGGAGTCAAGACTCGGAGGATAAAGACAAAGGAGTCTTTCATTGGAGTCAAGACTCGGAGGATAAAGACAAAGGAGTCTTTCGTTGGAGTCAAGACTCGGAGGATAAAGACAAAGGAGTCTTTCATTGGAGTCAAGACTCGGAGGATAAAGACAAAGGAGTCTTTCGTTGGAGTCAAGACTCGGAGGATAAAGACAAAGGAGTCTTTCATTGGAGTCAAGACTCGGAGGATAAAGACAAAGGAGTCTTTCGTTGGAGTCAAGACTCAGAGGATAAAGACAAAGGAGTCTTTCGTTGGAGTCTTCGGGGGCGGCTGAGCATTAACACTTCTCTGTGACAATGTGCTTCCCTTCCATACCCGTGTACATATCAACTCGTAGATACTTCAGACCTCGGACTCGTTCTTACTTGCATCAAAATCCTTCCTCGTTTATTTATCCCACCCGCTCCACACAAACCCAACACATCGTCACAGGAGGCCTCTGGAACTGCCAGTCAGCTAACCGCAAGGCAGACTTCATCTCTGGCTTTGCTATCAAGCAATCTCTGGACTTCCTGGCTCTCACTGAGACCTGGATCACACCAGACAACACATCTACCCCTGCTGCTCTCTCCTCTGCCTTCTCCTTCAGCCACACACCTAGGCCCACTGGTCGGGGTGGTGGTACAGGTCTACTCATCTCCCCCAAATGGAGTTTTTCTCTCTACCCGCTTCCATTGCCTACACCACTGTCTTTTGAGCTTCATGCTGTGACGATTACCCATCCGGTTCAACTGAACATTGTTGTTCTCTACCGTCCACCTGGTTCCCTGGGAGATTTCTTGGAAGAATTAGACGTCCTCCTATCAAGTTTCCCAGAAAACGGCCCCCCTCTCATTCTTCTAGGTGACTTCAACATCCAGACCGAGAAGTCATCTGACCTGGTGCTCCTACTATCTTCCTTTGCTCTCTCACTCAGTCCTTCACCTCCGACTCACAAAGCTGGAAATCATCTTGACTATATTTTCACCAGAAACTGCTCAACATCTAACCTCACTGTAACTCCACTTCACGTCTCAGACCACTTCTTCATCTCCTACTCTCTCCCACTCTTGGGAACTGACAACCCTCCCACAGCAACAGACTCTGCACCTGTCCGTCGCAACATTCGCTCCTTCTCTCCCTCCTTCTCTCTCTCTCTCCCCCTCTCCCCTTCTCTCTGGCCTCGTCTGTTCTGTCAGCCCTTCCTTCAACCGACTCTCTCACTCATGCATCCTAACTCTACCACAGATACTCTCCTCTCTGCTCTGTCCTCCTCTCTTGATTCTCTCCGTCCTCTTACGTAAAGGTCTTCAACTCCCCTCCAGCTCCGTGGTTGTCAGACCCGGTCCGTGCCCAGAGAGCCACTTTGCGAGCATCGGAAAGGAAATGGCGAAAATCAAAACACGCCGACGACCTGCACGCCTATCACTCTCTTCTCTCCTCCTTCTCTGCCTCTATCTCTGCAGCCAAAAGCCTGTTCTACCAATCCAGAATTGAATCTTCTTTCTCTAACCCCAAAAAACTCTTCTCCATTTTTTCCAACCTCCTTGACCCCCCCTGTCCTCCTCCTCCCTCCACCCTTCTACCGAACCACTTTGTCGACTACTTTACAAAAAAGATAGATGACATAAGCTCCTCATTCACTGATCCCCCTCCCATAACTACATCTCCACTAACCCTATCCGCCTCCCCTTCTCTTTCCTCTTTCACCCCTCTGTCCCCCAATCAAGTTCTTACCTTGGTAACCTCTGCCCGCCCAACCACCTGCCCCCTTGACCCCATCCCATCTCACATCCTCCAGTCTATTGCTCCTGACCTTCTTCCCTTTCTCACCCATCTTATTAACACCTCCCTCTCAACTGGTTGTTTCCCTAACTCTCTGAAGGAGGCAAGAGTTAACCCTCTCCTGAAGAAACCCACTCTCAACCCGTCAGAAGTCAACAACTACAGACCTGTCTCTCTCCTTGCCTTTCTTTCCAAAACCCTGGAGCGAGCTATCTTCAACCAAGTCTCCTCCTTCCTCCATCAGAACAACCTTCTGGACCCTCACCAGTCTGGATTCAAGGCAGGCCACTCAACAGAGACTGCCCTCCTTGCTGTCTCTGAGCAGCTTCACATTGCGAGAGAAGCCTCTCTCTCCTCTGTCCTTATCCTTCTGGACCTTTCTGCTGCCTTTGACACAGTGAACCACCAGATCCTCATCTCCTCCCTCCAGGACCTGGGTATCTCAGGCACTGCGCTCTCCCTCCTCTCATCCTACCTCAGCGATCGGACCTACCGGGTAACCTGGAGAGGATCTGTGTCTGAGCCTTGTCCTCTCACTACTGGGGTCCCTCAAGGCTCCGTCCTGGGTCCTCTCACTACTGGGGTCCCTCAAGGCTCCGTCCTGGGTCCTCTCACTACTGGGGTCCCTCAAGGCTCCGTCCTGGGTCCTCTCACTACTGGGGTCCCTCAAGGCTCCGTCCTGGGTCCTCTCACTACTGGGGTCCCTCAAGGCTCCGTCCTGGGTCCTCTCCTCTTCTCCGTGTACACCAACTCTCTTGGCTCCGTCATTCGCTCGCATGGCTTTTCCTACCATAGCTATGCTGATGACACCCAACTGATCCTCTCGTTTCCACAATCGGAAACACAGATAGCAGCACGAATCTCTGCCTGTCTGACTGACATTTCACAATGGATGTCCGCACACCACCTGAAGATTAACCCTGACAAGACGGGATTACTTTTCCTTCCAGGAAAAGTCTCCCCCACTCACGACCTGACGATTACTTTCAACAACTCAGTCTTGGCCCTGACCCAGACTGCCAGGAACCTCGGTGTGACCCTGGACAGTCAACTCTCCCTGACTGCCAACATTACCACAACAACTCGTTCCTGTAGATTCATGCTGCACAACATCAGGAGAATACGTCCACTTCTCACCCAGAAGGCAGCACAGGTTCTGGTCCAGGCTCTGGTCATCTCGCGCCTAGACTATTGTAACTCCCTCCTGGCGGGTCTACCTGCTGGTGCCATCCGACCTTTGCAGCTCATCCAGAATGCAGCAGCTCGACTGGTCTTTAACCTGAAATTCACCCACACTACTCCGCTCCTCCGCGACCTTCACTGGTTACCGGTGGCCGCCCGCATCCGCTTCAAAACATTGGTACTGGCGTACCGTGCTACGAACAGATCTGGTCCAGTCTACATCCAGGACATGGTAAAACCTTACACCCCAACTCGTGCGCTCCGCTCGGCTTCTGCCAATCACCTTGTAGCTCCGTCACTGAGAGCTAAACACTCAACAAAGTCTCGACTGTTCTCTGTCCTGGCTCCTCGATGGTGGAATGAGCTCCCCATTGACATCAGAACAGCAGAAAGTCTCTACATCTTCCGTCAGAACTAAAAACACATCTTTTCCGACTATACCTTGAATAAAGGATGTAATACTATAGTAGCACTGAAATGGCTCTTACTGATAGCACTTTGTAGTTGAACTTTATTGATGAAATTGTACCTTCTTGATTCTTGTTGTTCTGATTCTTGTTTGTACTCACGGTGGAATCACTTATTGTAAGTCACTTTGGATAAAAGTGTCAGCTAAATGAAATGTAATGTAATGTAATCTGGATGCATAGGTGTGTGTGTGTGTGTGTGTTACCTGGATGCACAGGTGTGTGTGTCTTTTACCTGGATGCACAAGTGTGTGTGTGTGTGTGTGTGTGTGTGTGTTACCTAGATGCACAGGTGTGTGTTACCTGGATACACAGGTGTGTGTGTGTTACCTAGATGCACAGGTGTGTGTTACCTGGATACACAGGTGTGTGTGTGTGTTACCTAGATGCACAGGTGTGTGTTACCTGGATACACAAGTGTGTGTGTTACCTGGACAGACGCCACACCAGAGCAAGGTTGTCTTTTCCTCCAGAAACAAAATGGCTGCTGTCATCCGTAAACTTCAGACAGGTGACGTCCTGATAGTGACGACTGAGGACTGACAGCAGCTTACCTGTGGACACCTAGACCACCAAAGAGACTTCATTAAAGGTGATCCTAACAGTGTCAACACTGACTGTTGACTTATTTACCAGTTTAGTCAGTACTGGTGGTCCTCAGGTACGCAACGCAGGTGAACCACAGAAGAAGAACAAGACCCACCTCCCACAGGTAAACGGCCTCAGCGACTCCAGCAGCGAGGAAGAGTCCGCTAGGGGAGGCGGTCAGACAGGTGACGAGACCGGGACACACCATCTTCTGCTGCAGCGGTTCCTGCAACAGGAAGCAACAGGTACCGAGCAGGTGTAACCACTGGAGTATAGGTGTAGAATGTGGTCTGGGCTGGGGGGGCGGGGTAACCCTGGGGAGGGGCTGGGGGGGTCCACCTAACCCCCCACCCACCAAGCTGGGTTCTGGTGAGCGGGGTTCTGACGAGCGGGGTTCTGGTTTTGTAATCAAGGTTACCTTCCTCTGGACCGGGCTACAGGGTGCTCGCGGCTGGGTGCTCGCGGCTGGGTGCCTACCTTCCTCTGGATCTCCCACATGTTGATGACGTTCTTGCCCTGCTGGGCGGACAGCAGGTGTTCCCCGTTGAGCAGCGCCAGGCTGCGCGTGGAGCTGTTCCCGCCGCGGTAGGACAGCAGGCTGGAGCCGCTGTGCAGGTCGAACACGGTGCAGTTCCACAGCTGCGAGCCGGAGTCACTGGTGAGGATCACCTCCAGAGGGGCCGCCATGTTGGATCCACCACAACAAGCTGCACGCGGGGACCGGCTGGCTGCTGGCGGCGCTGGCACGTCACATCCGGGACCAGGTGCATTGTGGGGGATGTAGGAGCGGGAACACCTTTTGAAAACGCTAGGGCGTGAAATGGTACAAATACGTGTTTTTATTTTATCTTCTTGCCTCACGAGATGAGAGTTGATATACACGTAAATATTTCATTATTCATCAAACATTAAGTTTAGTTATTGAAGCTGTTTTGACAAAAACGGGTAAATTATTATTTAAATGACGTCTCATCTCGTGAGGAAAGAGTGTGGAGGACATAAATCAGGGAATAAAAAGTATAAAATAAATACACACAATATTTTTTGACGTTGTCATGGTAACGTGATATGTCATATGTACACCATTTGAAGCCCTAAAGCCACACACACACACACACACACACACACACACACACACACACACACACACAGTGCTGATGTAGACGTTGGTCTCGTCAGGTTAATTAGTTCTGACGAGCTGCTCAGTTTAATCCTCCTTCCCCTCACACCGACCAATCAGAGCTGCTGATGTCATGCTCTCCCCTCCAACACCCACTATGTGTGTGTGTGTGTGTGTGTGAGTGTGTGTGTGTGTGTGTGTGTGTGCAGTCGCCTTGTGTCATCTCGGTTGCCGCGGCAGCAACAGTTTGAAGACGGAGCTCGTATGAAGCGTCGCTGCGTTCCTCTGAGAGCCGACCACACACTGTGAGTAACACACACACACTGTGAGTAACACACACACACTGTGAGTAACACACACACACTAGTGTGAGTAACACACACACACTGTGAGTAACACACACACACTGTGAGTAACACGCACACACACACTGTGAGTAACACACACACACTGAGTAACACACACACACTGTGAGTAACACACACACACTCTGAGTAACACACACACGCACACTGTGAGTAACACACGCACACACACTGTGAGTAACACACACACACACTGAGTAACACACACACACACACACACACACTGAGTAACACACACACACACTGTGAGTAACACACACACACTGTGAGTAACACACACACACTGAGTAACACACACACACACTGTGAGTAACACACACACACTGTGAGTAACACACACACACTGTGAGTAACACACACACACACACACACACACTGTGAGTAACACACACACACTCTGAGTAACACACACACGCACACTGTGAGTAACACACGCACACACACTGTGAGTAACACACGCACACACACTGTGAGTAACACACACACACACTGAGTAACACACACACACACTGAGTAACACACACACACACACACACACACTGTGAGTAACACACACACACACACACTCTGAGTAACACACACACACACACACACACACACTGTGAGTAACACACGCACACTGTGAGTAACACACGCACACACACTGTGAGTAACACACGCACACACACTGTGAGTAACACACGCACACACACTGTGTAACACACACACACACACTGTGAGTAACACACACACACTCTGAGTAACACACGCACACACTGTGAGTAACACGCACACACACTGAGTAACACACACACTGTGAGTAACACACACACACTCTGAGTAACACACGCACACACTGTGAGTAACACGCACACACACTGAGTAACACACACACTGTGAGTAACACACACACACTCTGAGTAACACACACACGCACACTGTGAGTAACACACACACACTGTGAGTAACACACACACACACTGTGAGTAACACACACTGAGTAACACACACACTGTGAGTAACACACACACACACACACACTGAGTAACACACACACACTGTGAGTAACACACACACACACACACACAGCAAGTAACACACACTGTGAGCACAGAATATAAATATATGTATATGTATGTATATATGTATCGATATAAGCTTGATATAATATACAATATAAATTAATTCCTTTTCCTGTTAAATAAACGTTCGTTAATGCTTCTCATCACACCTTGAAAGCTCCGCCTCCATCATATATTTACTCCACCTTTCGCCTCCTACCATCCCAGTGAACCGGTCCCAGTCCTGAGTCTTGACTAACGGGGGTCTGTTCACAGGTCGGGGGTCAGGCTGACCCCCGTCATCCAGGTGAGGTTGGAGAGCGTGGCATCTTCGTCGGGACACCTGAGCGACTCTTCCAGCGGCGAATCAGGTATCGTGTCTTCAAGGCGACGCCCAGCGGCGTCTCCGACTCGTCGTCTGCGATTTGAGGATGAGACGGAGACTGAGGCGGAGTCTCGTTACCTGGAGCGCCAGTGGCAGAGGAGACGTGGGGGGCAGCGAGGGACAGGTGTCCTGGTCTCTAAACCGGACCTCAACCACTACGTCAACGGTAGGGCGGGACATGTTGACAGACAGCACAGAGGACGGACGCCTGCGGGGGTGGGGGGTCAGTGCAACTCCTGTGGGACAGTTTTAGGAGGCGGAGTCAACCTGAACCTCCGTCTACACCCACCGGCACCTGAAAACCAGGGGCGGAGTCTGCACAGACCCCGCCTCAACCTGCGGACTGAGCCCATCAGAGAGACCTACATCGGCTCTGTCACACCAGGTGAGACCGCTGAGAGGGCGGGCCATGTGAGGAGCTCGGCCAATCAGGTGGAACTTAACGGAAACCAGATGACCATCTCTCAAGCCACGCCCACCACAGACCTGCCAATCAACCCCTATGCCCCTGATCAGCTGACTACGCACACCACTAACTGCTGCTCCTCCCTGTCCCCTCCTGTGGCATCATCGCTGATGTCACAGAGCATCAGGCTCAACAACACAAAGGTAGGGCAGGACTCACCTGCAGCCGAGCCCCACAGACCGCCCCGATCTGGGGCAGAGGGGAAGGACGGGAGCCCTTCAGTGAAAGAGGGAGGTCTGGATCTCAGGATGAAGACCTCCTCCTCTTCCTCCTCCTCCTCAGAGACAACAGGTGAGCATTTACATGCATGACATGCTTTTATAGTACATGAATATGAGTTTACAGTTCATTACAATCCTTCTTTTGCATTACATTGGCATTTTTGTCTTTCCAGCTCTTCCAGCTGAGAGCCAAGTCCCGGCAAAATCCGGCAGCAGCAGTGATGGACAGGTCAGACAGCCAGTGAGAGCAGAGCTTCACAGTGATGACGCCTCAGTTCCTGAATGGTGAGTTCACATCCAACTGAGTCTGCATGAAGTTTGTTCAAACCAAACAAACACTCTGAAATCATGAGCAGTGTGACAGAACAAGTGCTTACAAGCACTGGATGTCTAAAGAGCACCTGTTTGAAGAACACCTGTTTAAAGAACACCTGTTTAAAGAACACCTGTTTAAAGAACACTTGTTTAAAGAACACCTGTCTAAAGAACACCTGTTTAAATAGCACCTGTTTAAAGAACACCTGTTTAAAGAACACCTGTCTAAAGAACACCTGTTTAAAGAACACCTGTTTAAAGAACACCTGTTTAAAGAACACCTGCAAAGTCTTTGAGCAACCGGTCATCTCTCTCTTCAGGTGTGTAGAGATGAGCAAAGACGGGTTGAGATGTGAAAAGATGGGTTTCAGCCTGCACACATGCAACTCTGCATGTGTAGTAGAACATGTGTTGCAGAACATCTGTAGTAGAAGGTGTGTAGTAGAAGGTGTGTAGTAGAAGGTGTGTAGTAGAAGGTGTGCATTAGAAAGGGTGCAGTAGAACATCTGTAGTAGAAGGTGTGTAGTAGAAGGTGTGCATTAGAAAGGGTGCAGTAGAACATCTGTAGTAGGTGTGCAGTAGAAGGTGTGCAGTAGAAGATGTGTAGTAGAAGGTGTGTAGTAGAAGGTGTGCATTAGAAAGGGTGCAGTAGAACATCTGTAGTAGAAGGTGTGCAGTAGAAGGTGTGTAGTAGAAGATGTGTAGTAGAAGGTGTGCATTAGAAAGGGTGCAGTAGAACATCTGTAGTAGAAGGTGTGCAGTAGAAGGTGTGCAGTAGAACATCTGTAGTAGAAAGTGTGCAATAGAAGGTGTGCAGTAGAAAGGGTGCAGTAGAACATCTGTAGTAGAAGGTGTGCAGTAAAAGGTGTGTAGTAGAAGGTGTGCATTAGAAAGGGTGCAGTAGAACATCTGTAGTAGAAGGTGTGCAGGAGAACATCTGTAGTAGAAGGTGTGTAGTAGAAGGTGTGTAGTAGAAGGTGTGCAGTAGAAGGTGTGCAGTAGAATGTGTGTATTAGAAGGTGTGCAGTAGAAGGTGTGTAGTAGAATGTGTGTATTATAAGGTGTGTAGTAGAACATGTGCAGTAGAACGTATGCAGTAGAAGGTGTGCAGTAGAACGTGTGCAGTAGAACGTGTGCAGTAGAACGTGTGCAGTGATAAATACGTGTTTCTCCGGTTCTTTCAGCCTCATCAGCAGAGACGAACCCTCCCGCCTTTCTCTACGTCGTCTTTTCTCCAACGTCCGACTGAGCAGGACTCGACCTGGCAGCCTAGACCGCCTCAGCCCGCGGCCCCGCCCCTTAGGGTCTGACTCCGCCCTCCCAGGTTCAGGGAAGTCCTCAGGCCTGCTGAAGAAAACCCCATCTGTTCAGTCACTCAGTGTGGTGAGAAGATCTACTACTATACGTTTTGTGGTGACCACGGTATCCATTCGTCACTCGCTGGCTAACTGAAGATATTAATAATTAATAGACACTTGTTTGCTTAAGGAAAATGGAATATCCACACCGCGAAGCATCAGCTCCTCTCAGCCTGCAGGGGTTACACGCAAAAGCTATTAACAAACGCACACAACCATTACAAAATAAATGCTTATTTGAATACTTTCATAAATACTATTTGGAGCGGTTTGTAGAAGAGTGTGAGGGGTCGGGGTTAAAGTCAGAACCTTCAGGCCATGGAAATTCTCTGGCCTCCCCCCACAACCCGGTCCAGGATAAGCAGAAGGTTCTAAGAGAATGTGTTCCACCTGCTTTGTGGTCTTCTCCGTCCATGTCCAGTACCCTTGGGAGGGACTACCTGCAGCCAATAGGTGTTGTCTAGAAAGAAAACTGATTGTGGTCATTACGTAATATAAGGGAACAATGTGAGTAGTGCAGGATGTCCGGCAATGGGCTACTGTGCTAAAGCTGGTGCGAGGACTTAGTGGAAGATACACTGAAATGGCATCTAAACAGCTCACATCTAAGACCTGAATTTATCTCATTACCTATGCAGTACCTGACCCTTCAAGGCTGGATGCTGATTTGAAATGCCACGACTTCTTGGGGGGGCGTCTTCCTGAAATATATTTAGAATATATTCTTTAAAGATTGAGCATTCATCATATGACACCTCACCTCTAGTCTGCCTTGTTTTCGTTGGCTTTTTCAATCTTGCAACTCTTTTTCAGACCTTGGAGGTGAATGACAAACATACATTGAATGTGAAAAGATATTCAGGTCAGTCCGGCGACAGAGAAACAAGCATTTAGTTTCTGGTGCTCGTCCTTCAGGTCTGTCCATTATGGGTAACCCTTCTTCTTTGACTTGTAAGTTATCGGTTTTACTGTCAGGTGTCACCTTTCTTCTTCAGCATGTATTTTTCCTTCTTCTTCCTCTCCTTTGACCTGTAGTTTTTCCTTCCGGTCTGTCCATCATGGGTAACTGTTCTCCTTCTTGTTTGACCTGCATGTTTCTGTCCAGCAGGGTTCCCCCTTGTTGCAGATGAGGAAGTTCTGGTCAGTTGAGAGTTTTGTGTTGGAGCAGAAGAAGAAGACAGATCGTTCTACTGACTACAGACCAGCTGCTGACCAGTAAACTAGTTTCATGTCATTATAACATGTTCTCTAAATTACCTCAGATCAACCAATCACAGCTGCCGGTCTAACCGTTTCTCTTCCCGTCTCTTAGCTTGCTGCAGAGATGTCTCAGTATCGAGGACGTCGGTCGTCCCTCGTCAGTCCGATCCGTTGGCCGTGTTCTTGAGGTTTGTTCTGATGGAACGTTTCTGTTGGACGTCAGCCGACCGAATAGCCAAATGTACGGATTCATCATCAGCAGGGGGCGAGGACGACCTGACTCTGGTACTGCCAATACTGTAAATATTACTACTACTACTACTACACATTATTGGAGGAGGACTACCTTACTGTGATACTGCCAATACTGTAAATACTACTAGCCATCATTAGAGGGGGGGGACTATCTGACTCTGGGACTGAGAATACTACTATAAGATAAATACGTCTAGAGGCTAAGCCACCACTTTAAGCCACTGAGATGCTGCAACCTGTCCAACAAGACAAGTACAGAGACAAGTCCTTTATCAGGACTAAGGTCTACCAAGACAAGTCCTTTATCAGGACTAAGGTCTACCAAGACAAGTCCTTTATCAGGACTAAGGTCTACCAAGACAAGTCCTTTATCAGGACTAAGGTCTAACAAGACAAGTCCTTTATCAGCACTAAGGTCTAACAAGTCAAGTCCTTTATCAGCAATAAAGTCTAACAAGACAAGTACAGAGACAAATATTTCTGGTTCTGCTGCTATATATTTGATTACACTGGATCTTCAGAATCAGAGTCAAGTGTTTCCTATCTTCTGTGGTTTATTTGTGATACAAATACTGCATTGACATTGTATTAATTATGTGTTAACAGTATATTAACAGTGTAATGACATGTGTACTGTAGGTGTGTATGTGGAGGACATGGTGGACAGCAGCACTAAGAAGCTGTATGCTGGCCTGCTGGCGGTTGGAGATGAGATCCTGGAGGTGAATGGGGAGAAGGTGGCCTGTCTCAGTCTGGACCAGGTGACCCACCTGCTGACCCAGAGCACCTCTGCCACCATCCGGGTGCTCCGACACCGGGGGAAGCCTCCACAGTGACTGAGCGTAGCCGCATGGCCTTACCTGCATAACCAAACCACACCTTCCATCACCTGATCAGCTGGTCCAACCGAAACATAAACTCCAGAACATGTCTTTAAGAAAGGGAACCGGACTTCACTCCAACTTCCACAAACTGCTTCTAAAATGTACGAGCCTCTGGTACAACCAGGTCTACATCAGTTCCAGGTCTACTGGTACATCAGTTCCAGGTCTACTGGTACATCAGTTCCAGGTCTACTGGTAGATCAGTTCCAGGTCTACAGGAAGATCAGTTTAATGTATACAGGGGGATCCATTTAGATCTACAAGTAGATCAGTTCAGGTCTACAGGTAAATCAGTTCCAGGTCTAAAGGATGATCTGCTCAGGTCTACTGGAGGATTTGTTCAGGTTCAGATACACAGATGGAGAAGTTACAAACATGTATTTCAATAAAGATTCAGCATAGACCATTTTGTTAGTTTTGTTGGGCGTGAACATGTTTCTTCCTCCAAATTGACAAACAGTTTGAGAACCAGTGCTATAAAGCATGTCCCACTATATGTAAATTATGTCCCTATATATCAAATGCAGTATGTCAAAGTGCTGAAGGTTCTATATCCGGTCACAGTCTACGGTTCTGATCCAGAATCCTTGCAGGAATATGAGAAGGGGTCTTTGTGCCTCTTGTGGCTGACGAGCCTCAGTGCTGTTTCCAGTTCAGTTTCTCAGGTTGTTGGAACATTTCTCTTTAGTTTTACTTTCTCTTCAGACCTGCTGTCATGTTTCATACAAATATTAAAAGATGTTAACTTGTTTTTTAAATACACATTTACAGTACAGTTCACATGTATTTTGTTTGTTTATATTTTTGGACTAATAAGCACTGTGTCTTCACTAAGGTGGAGAGATAAGAAACTATTAATGTTATGCTTTGTTTAATAATCGTTTCCTGTATATTTAAAAGGTCTTTTTATTTACCGATGTATTAAAGTTGTATATGTTTACATCTGTGGAAGAGACAATATGGAAAATATTTACTTCTCTTAAAACTGAAATTCCCTGAATTAAAATATTTAGACCGCTAACTCTAAATCTATACTATCCCTTCATTTGTAGGCAGCATATGAACAATTCATAGTATATTAATTATACACTTTAATGTATTTGTGTTAAGATTTAAATACATCTGCAAGTCATAATTACAACCCCATTCATAGTAACTCTTACAGATGTACGTTATATTATTTATATACTGCTGATAAAGGAGAACACAAAAAGGCAGCAAACATTTTATTTTCTGCATCAGTTTATTTAAACAAAATTCAACTTCACTGCACTAAGTTGCTGATATACACAAATAATAAAGACAGATAAAGGATCAATAAGAGTTTAACTATTCAGTCATTGATCTGTTCCGATGGTCTGATTCAAGATGTGACAACTAAATACAGCCCGGTTATTATCTTCATTATTGTTATTAATTTAGGCCTCTATGTTTGTTTCAGAAGTATAGTTTGAAAAAACATGGAATGATTTCTAAATTAGTGGCATCAGATGAACCTGAAGGTTCTGAAATCTAAAAGGAAACACAGAAAATACTGAATTATGTTATTGAAAATGAAAAGAAGGATCCAACTGAATCCCAGAGGTGAAATGCTTATAATCTCTATTGAGAGAACCTGTATCTAAGTTATATTGTCAGAGATCTGAACACTGATTTCATTGCATTAAAATATGAAACAGATTTCTCCACCACGCGTACCGTCGATCTGATGCTGTTGACATCGTGATAGTCTGTTCTTTGATTACAACCAATTTATATCAAACAGGAAGTTACCCACTGGCTGACCTGCAGGGCCGCACTTCCTGCAGCTTCACATTAAAAGCTTTTATTGTGAAGCCGCACGTGGTTTAACACTTAAACCGTAATCCACTTATTAATATACTGCAGAATGATCGGTTCAGGAAACTAAAAACTAAATAAAGTAAAATATACCATTAAACATCAGAAAAAGATTCAGTCAGTAAAACAAAAAGACAAAATGTAAACAACCAGGAACTTTTAGTGTTTTTACATGACACTCCAAAAGAGTTAAACTGAAGTTTAACCAGGATCAAAGTGACTTAATAAAGGATTAAACACGATATAAACTGTATTTAAACTAGGATTAAACCAGAGTTAAACTGGAGTAAACCAGGATTAAATCAGATTTAAACCTGTATAAAACCAGGAATATACTGATGTTAACATGGAGTTAAAATGGATGTAAATGGGTAAAAGATGAAGTTGGTAGACTTCTGCTTAAACCGCCTCATGCTCGTCTGTCCGGAGTGTTTAAAATGTGTTTGGGATGTACAACTGGATAAATTAGACTTTATCATACTGCAGTTGTGTGACAGTTTGTAAACGGATGTTTTGATGTAGTTTTCCTCTTGTTAAACATGGCCTTCATTAAGGTTTTGGGTTCTTTGTTGGAGGCATGCGAGGAAAAGAGGATCTTCCCCGTGAACTCAGGGCATCACAGGCGAGTAGCTGATGTTCAAATGGTTATTTTGGGGGTGAAGTATTCCTTTAACTTGGAGGTTTAATCACAGATTATAGTGGAACTAGAGTTAAACTGGAGTTAAACTGGAGTTAAGCTGGTGTAAATCTGGAGTTAAACTAGAACACTAGAGTTAAACTGGAGTTAAACTGGAGTTAAACTAGAACACTAGAGTTAAACTGGAGTTAAGCTGGAGTCACTAAACTCAGAGTTGAACTGAGATTACACTGTTGTGGTTATTTTCAGCCCTTTAAATACAACACACATGAAACATTAAAACACAACAAACATGTTCCACCTGGTTTGACCTTTGACCTCTGTGATAACAGTCTAACACTCAAAGAACCAAAGTGCCTTTTCGGGAAGAGTTCAGTAGAGTCCAGTGAGTCCAACAGAGTCCTGAAAGTCCTGCACAGTTTTGTACACGCAGTGTGGTCTGTCCAAGTCCAGTAGAGTCCTAAAGAGTTCAGTAGAGTCCAGTACAGTTCAGTAGAGTCCAGTACAGTTCAGTAGAGTCCAGTATAGTTCAGTAGAGTCCAGTATAGTTCATAGAGTCCAGTAGAGTTCATAGAGTCCAGTAGAGTTCATAGAGTCCAGTAGAGTTCAGAAAAGCTCAGGAGAGTTTAATTAAGTTGAGTTGAGTTTAATAAAGTTAAATAGAGTGAAATGTAGTCCAGTAGAGTCCATAGAGTCCAGTAGAGTCCATAGAGTCCAGTAGAGCTCAGTAGTCCCAGATGTAAGACTAGTTCTATGCAGACCGGAGGCCTCAATCACAGGATGAGCAGGAGGAGGATAACCACGAAGAGGATCGCGAGCAGCACGCCGATAGCGCACCACTGACGCCGATCTGTGGAAATACAGAACGTCATGAACATCAACTAATTATCACATCGGTACTTATACAATGTGTCAGGCCATCGATAACTAAATATGTAACTCATGTCAACTACAACCAGACGACACCGTTCAGAACCAAAGAGTGAAAAGAACCACGTGTTGCTGGACACTTTACCGCTGGTCATGTGAGACACTTTGGCCAGTTTCTTCATGACGTTGTCCAGTCTAGACTGAGTGGTGTCCACCTCGTGAGTGAAGTCATCCAGCATCCTGCAGGGAAAGAACAAAGAGACTCAACAGGTCTGTGCATGAACCAATCAGAGACGACCCGGCGTAGACCTGCACCTTCCTTTCATGAACTCTAAATCCAATATGCTCATCTACTGATCAATGGTTCACTGTGGTGAATCACGGCAACTAATTTAACATAGTCCTCGCAGTGCCAGTGTTCCCATAATGCAGCATTACAAGTACACAGCACCACCTGCGGGTTTACGGCATTACCTACGTGTTTACGGCACTACCAACGTGTTTACGGCACTACCTACGTGTTTACGGCACTACCTACGTATTTACGGCATTACCTACGTGTTTACGGCACTACCAACGTGTTTACGGCACTACCTACGTGTTTACGGCATTACCTACGTGTTTACGGCATTACCTACGTGTTTACGGCACTACCTACGTGTTTACGGCATTACCTACGTGTTTACGTCACTACCTACGTGTTTACGGCACTACCTACGTGTTTACGGCACTACCTACGTGTTTACGGCACTACCTACGTGTTTACGGCACTACCTACGTGTTTACGGCATTACCTACGTGTTTACGGCATTACCTACGTGTTTACGGCATTACCAACTTGTTTACGGCATTACCTACGTGTTTACGGCATTACCTACGTGTTTATGGCATTACCAACTTGTTTACGGCATTACCTACGTGTTTACGGCATTACCTACGTGTTTATGGCATTACCAACTTGTTTACGGCATTACCTACGTGTTTACGGCATTACCTACGTGTTTACGGCATTACCTACGTGTTTACGGCACTACATAATACATCTGAAGGTTCTTACACAGCCTGCTCATCCAGCTCCATGCCGATCCTCTCCGACATGTTCTTCAGGACTCCGATGGTTCCCGACACGAGCTCCAGCTGTTCATCCTGCTGCTCGGCCATCAGCTGATGCAAACACACATTGTCAGAGGTGCTGGGGACAGCCATGTGGACTTTGAATAGTCTAGTGTTGTGAGTGGAAGGAGAGTTAGGGGCTATCATCACAAATCTACGCTGTCTGGATGTTATGCCGTTTATCGCTGTCGGTTGTCTTTGTACACCGTTAAGAAGTATTTTAACGTTTATAGGGTGTGTCATCCAGCAGGTGTTTGTTTGTTTCCTGCAAATAAAACTACAAAACCCGGCTCCTGGATCTTTGAATCCTTGCCGGGCTGCGTCTCCCCTACGCAGCCTCTCCGTGACTAGTGTCATGTTGCAGGTCGTCACCTGTACGCGTTATGTGCTCCGGTTGAAACCACACCACTATGTCTCCGTGTCCACAACAACACACTGACACGGGTCACATTGCAGAGCTCTGGTATTGGGGTTACTGTACTTGCTGCTGGCCCTGCTGCTCCTCGATGAACTGGGAGTTGGCGGTCTGCAGTTGGCGGTCCAGTCTGCCGTACTTATCAGGACCGGGCTGCCAGATCGGACCCTGAGCACCACGATCACCGAGCAGAGCCTGAACACCACAACGCAAAGAAATACTGTCAGGCATTTTCCATCAGTTGGACGTCCAACCAGGGACTCACTTCACTTTAACCTACAACACATATTATACACCGGCCCGGTCTCCCAGGGGTTTCTGAGGACTTTGGTGTTCGCCATCAGAGTGTTTCAGGATCTTTTATTGGGTTTCGGGTGAGGGCATCTTTGTGGGTCTTAGAAAAAAGGTCTTTTAAGATGTTTGCTGGAGAGATTGAAAGGTTCGTTGTTACCTCAGCACTACTTTTGTTATAATTAGAGGACAGATCAGCTGATCCAGGGTTCCCGCTGGGCTCCAAAACAAAGTTATATGATATTTGTCAATAACTAAAGAGACTGTGGACATGTTTATATACTGCAGTAATGTTGCTGCTTCCTGTGAAGGCAGTCATGTCCCGTGTCTGGGGGTTAGATCCGGAGTTAGCGGCAACTTAAGGTGGACTGATCTTTAAGGTGGACTGATCTTTAAGGTGGATGACCGTTTGTTATTTTAGAGACAAGCAGCTCCTCTGAGCACACCTGCGGTCAGGCAGGGTCGGGAACGTGTGTTCGATTACCTGTGTGTTCTTTCTGTCCACCGATGCAGTCGTTGGACTCGACATCTGTTCTTTCATTTCCTTCAAAAGAGACAAAGACCATCAGCGAGCGATCGGATCATCTTCATCCAACCACATTGTTTCCAACTAAACCAGCCAACAGCGACTCTGCATAAAGTTTGACGACCTCACAGCTGTTTTGATGTTGACTGCAGGCTTTTGTTCTTCGTCGACTGAGACCAGTTAGAGGTTTTTAGGCAAAACCTCAGAGCACAAGACGTAAACACTGAAGTGTGACTCTTTGTGGAGCAGCTTTCATCCCTTCCCCTCACTACTCCCTCTTGACTGCAGGTGAAACATACCTTGACAGTCTGCCGGGTGCTGGTGATGAAGGCTTTCCTCTTGGACAGCTCCGCTGCGTCCAGGTTGAACTTCTTTGGGTTGGACTCAACGATGCGTTCACTGGGAGTTAAGAAGCCTGTTTATCTGAAGAGGTTCACACTTCAAACGGTTGAGCTCACTAAAACCACGTCGCTGCTGAAGGATATTGATGGTCTCGTCGAGGTCTTCCAGGTCCCACTCGATGGAGCGCAGGCTATTCCTCAGCTCATTGGTCGTCCAGTCCATTTCCTCCTTGGAGGCTCCGCCCCCCTCCTGCAACAGCTCGCTCCATCTGTGATGGAGACTTTGTGCTGCGTTCACTGCCTTCTGTACTTCCCTGTGACAAACAAACATCATAACTCATCTGTGAATGTCTTCTGTACATATGCAGACTGTAGAAGAAGACTATATTATTATTATTATTATTATTATTATCATCTTCATCAGTGTGAACTGTCTGAATAAAGACTGAACCATACTGACACCAGAACCTATACGATGATAGCAATACTTGGGCTTTGGACCCACTAACACTAACACAGACCCACTAACACAGACCCACTAACACTAACACAGACCCACTAACACTAACACAGACCCACTAACAAGAACCCACTAACAAGAACCCACTAACAAGAACCCACTAACGCAGACCCACTGGCCTCCTGTTAGCATTAGCCTGGATATGGCTAGTGGGTTAACCTGGGTTAGTGGGTTAGGTTAGCCCACTAACACAAGCCCTCCTGTTAGCGTTAGCATAGTTAGCACGGTGTGAGTTCTGACCCTTTGACGACGAAGAACGGGTCTTCCATGGACATGATGCTGGTTCCGGTTCAGTCGGAGCGGAGCTCCATCACACACAGACTGGGCTCCGGACTATATATATATATGTACTATATATATGTGTACATATATATACACTCTATATTATTACACTTTAACTCATTGAACCGAGCTGCTGAAATAACTCCGCTTTGTTTACATCAGCAGCGGCTTCCGCAGCAGAAGCGGCCCAATGACGTCACCCAAGCTATTCTTCTTCTGGGTTTATTGCGGTTATCACATGTAGCTGATATGAGCTTTACCGCCACCTTCTGCCCGGAGTGTGACAACATTACATTACTTTACATTACATTTCATTTAGCTGACGCTTTTATCCAAAGCGACTTACAATAAGTGCATTCTACGGTTACAAACAAGAATCAGAACAACAAGAATCAAGAAGGTACAATTTCATCAATAGAGTTCAACTACAAAGTGCTATCAGTAAGAGCCATTTCAGTGCTACAATAGTGCTACATCCTTTATTCAAGGTATAGTCGGAAAAGATATGTTTTTAGTTTGTGACGGAAGATGTAGAGACTTTCTGCTGTCCTGATGTCAATGGGGACACAACTTCATCCTTAAAAAACACACAAACACTATTTTGTTCAAATTTATGACTATATTAACGTAAATGCTACTGTAACACATTAATATGGATAATATCCATACCATTACCATGATATTATTAAGTATTACATCTTTGATATTAAAGTAATTACTTTAATAGTAATAAAGTAAATAAGTCACACTAGCCTGTCTGATTATCAACACATTTAAATTACATGATATGTTGTTGTTCCTTGTTGTATTGTCTGTCTATATATGTATATTTGTGTAATACCGCGAGCATGTTTGATGTTAATCCTAGTGTTAGCTTCATTTGTAAATAAAGTTAAAAATAAACTATTAGAGTACCTCATCATGATGGCGCCGCAGATGGCCGCCTCGGTACTGCGCTCTAGTACTTTTTCTGTTTTTGTTAGTTTGTCTCGTTTCCAGCTCTCCCCCTCTGATCACATTCAGCAGGGAGGAACTATTAAACTACCGTCAACAAACTGGTCAAACTTTTCCACCGGTTTTCATTGAACCGGAAAACTTTACAGAGCTTTTAGTTGGAGGAGCAGCGGCTCTTCTCGGACTTTACCGGAGACGCCGACGTGGGAAGCGCGCTGGAGCGCTTGTTAAACTGCGCCAGCGTGGATTTCGAACTGCGCTCCCGTCAATTCATCTGGCAAACGTCCGCTCTCTGGCGAACAAGATTGACGAGCTACTCCTCAACAAAGACAACACGGACTTTAGCAGATCTGCCGCCCTGTGCTTCACCGAAACCTGGCTCGGTGCGCACATCCCGGACAGCGCACTACATCTGCCGGGCTTCCAACTCCACCGAGCGGACCGCGTAACGGCGCTGTCGGGGAAAACAAGGGGCGGCGGAATCTGCTTTTATATCAATGAAGGTTGGTGTACAGATGTCACAGTGCTAATGGAATCCTGCAGCCCTCACTTAGAAACTTTGTAAATAGACTGCAAACCATTTTATTCACCGCGGGAGTTTTCCTCATTCATACTGGTCGGTGTTTACATCCCACCTCAGGCCTGTGTGAGTGAGGCGCTCCAACACCTGGCTGAGTAGATCACCACCATGGAGCACAAACACCCAGACTCCCTGCTTATTGTTCTTGGGGACTTTAACAGAGCAAACCTCAGCAAAGAACTGCCAAAATACAGACAACACATCAAGTGTAGCACCAGGGACAAAAACACACTGGACCACTGCTACACTGTGCTAAAGGATGCATATCGCTCAGTCCCTCGAGCAGCTTTGGGACTCTGATCATTGCCTGGTCCATCTTCTCCCGTCCTACAGGCAGAAACTAAAATCTGCTAAGCCTGTGGTGAAGACTGTGAGAAAATGGACTAATGAGGCTAAGCTGGAGCTACAGTCCTGCTTTGACTCCACTGATTGGAGTGTCTTTGAGGCTGCTGCTACAGACCTGGACGAGCTCACTGACGCTGTGACATCGTACATCAGTTTTTGTGAGGACATGTGTGCCGACAAAAACCTTCTGCACATACAACAACAATAAACCGGTTTGTAACCGTAGAATGCACTTATTGTAAGTCGCTTTGGATAAAAGCGTCAGCTAAATGAAATGTAATGTAATGTAATGTAAACCCTGGTTCACTGCAAAACTCAGGCAGCTTCGTCGGGCTAAAGAGGAGGCCCACAGAGGTGGGGACAGGATTCTCTACAACCAGGCCAGAAACACACTGACGAGGGAGATCAAGGTAGCTAAGAAGAGCTACGCTGAAAAGCTGCAGAACAAGTTTTCAGCCAACGACCCCTCGTCGGTTTGGAGAGGCCTGGAAGTACTCACAAACTACAGGAGACCATCCCCCCCCCCCCCACTGAGGACAACCACCAACTGGCTGACGACCTGAATGGCTTCTATTGCAGGTTCGACAAGCCCACTTCCACCCCGCCCAATTGCCCCATCACCAAACAGGTAACCCCTGTTAAATGTGTATTGTTAAATGTTAAATGTATGCACCTTCCCGCCAGGACAAATTCCTTGTATGTGTAAACATACATGGCAATAAATGGTTCTGATTCTGATTCTGATTCTGAACAGACACCTTCACCCTCTGCCTCCTTCTCACCTCTCCCAATCAACCCCCCACCGGCACTGAGGATCTGCGAAGAGGATGTGAGTCGGCTCTTCCACAGACAGAAGATCAGGAAGGCTTGGGGTCCAGACGGTGTCCCCCCTCCTGCCTGAAAGTCTGTGCTGACCAGCTGGCCCCCATCTTCACGCAGATCTTCAACCGATCACTGGAGCTATGTGAAGTCCCCTCCTGCTTCGAGCGCTCCATAATCATCCCGGTCCCCAAGAAATCCTCCATCACAGGATTAAATGACTACAGACCCGTCGCCCTGACGTCTGTGGTCATGAAATCCTTTGAGAGACTGGTGTTGACCCACCTGAAGGACATCACAGGGCCCCTGCTGGACCCCCTGCAGTTTGCCTACCGCGCAAACAGGTCGGTGGAGGATGCAGTCAACATGGGACTGCACCATATGCTGCAACACCTCGACTCCCCAGGGACACATGCAAGGGTTTTGTTTGTGGACTTCAGCTCGGCATTCAACACCATCATCCCGGCGGTACTCCAACCCAAACTCTCCCAGCTCACCGTGCCGGCCCCCCCTGTCACTGGATTACAAACTTCCTGACAGACAGGATGCAGCAGGGGAGGCTGGGAAAAATCACCTCCAGCACCCGGACTATAAGCACCGGCGCCCCCCAGGGATGTGTGCTCTCCCCACTGCTCTTCTCCCTCCACACCAACGACTGCACCTCAGAGGACCCGTCTGTTAGACTCCTGAAGTTCAGACCACACAACGGTCATCGGCCTCACCAGGAACGGTGATGAGTGCGTACAGACGGGAGGTTGAACAGCTGGTCCTCTGGTGTGGTCAGAACAACCTGGAGCTGAACAAGCTCAAAACTGTGGAGATGACAGTGGACTTCAGGAAGAGCCCCCCAACACTACCCCCCCTCACCATCCACAACAGCACTGTTTCTGCAGTGGAGTCCTTCAGGTTTCTGGGAACCACAATCTCACAGGACCTGAAGTGGGCCTCCAACATCAACACCATCCAGAAAAAGGCCCAGCAGAGGTTGTACTTCCTGCACCAGCTCAGGAAGTATAACCTGCCTCAGGAGCTGCTGATCCTGTTTTACTCCTCCATCATCCAGTCTGTCCTCTGTAGTTCCATCACTGTGTGGTTTGGATCGGCCACTAAACAGAACAGAGGCAGACTACAGCGGATAGTCAGGTCTGCAGAGAGAACTATTGGTTCCAGCCTGCCCTCCATCCTGGACTTGTACACCTCCAGAGTCAGGAAGCGGGCTGGAAAGACCCCTGCAGACCCCTCACACCCTGGACACCAGCTGTTTCACCTCCTCCCCTCTGGTAGGCGCTACAGAGCACTGTACACCAAGACCACCAGACACAGGAACAGCTTATTTCCACTGACCGTCACCCTGATGAACAATTAATCAGACTCCCCCATCTGCACTACCTGCACTAATTGGACTACTTTTTCTTTTTAATGTCTTTTTAAAAATATTTATCTTGTTTATTGTAAATGTGTATATATGTACAATGAGAGCTACGTGTAACCGGAGTCAAATTCCATGTGAGTGTAAACACACATGGCCAATAAAGCTGATTCTGATTCTGATAAACACAGTGTCTTAAATAGGAGTATGTGTTTCAGGCTGAGTCCAGCAGGTGGAGTATTCACCGGTACTGACACAGAAGAAGAAGAAGAAGAAGAAGAAGAAGAAGAAGAAGAAGAAGAAGAAGAAGAAGAAGAAGAAGAAGAAGAAGAAGAAGAAGAAGAAGAAGAAGAAGAAGAAGAAGAAGAAGAAGAAGAAGAAGAAGAAGAAGAAGAAGAGGTAGTCTCGCGATACTTCATCATACTACGGTCGGTTCTTTGTGCAGAGCGGGGAATAAGAGGTGGTAGTCTCGCGATACTTCATCCCACAGCGCTTGGTTATTTGTGCGGAGGGAAGAAGAGGTGGTAGTCCCGCGATAATTCATCATAGTAGGGTCGGTTCTTTGTGCGGAGCGGGGAAGGAGTGGAAGTCTCGCGATACTTAGCCACACAACGGGTCTTTGTGCGGAGCGGGAGCTGATCAGCTAACACGCAGCAGCTAATCTCCCGTTGTACGAGCCGGTTTGTTCGCGTGGCATCAGAACAGCATCGTGATCGATAACACAAAGCGTTCATACCGTCATCTGTCCGTCACCGTTACAGGTAAGAACCATGACTTCCGCTCGTCGCGTGAGCTCCCGCGGAAATACTCAACCAGCGCCATTAGCCGCGTAGCCGCTTTGTGTGTCCGAACATGTGGTAGGAATGGTGGAAATCTGTGGTTAGCTGCTGGTTAGTGTTAGTTGGGTTAGTGAGCTCCCGCTAAAACACTCAACCAGCGCCATTAGCCGCTTTGTGTGTCCGCGTAGCTAACATGTGGCTAGCTGTAGTTAGTAGTAGTTAGCTGTGGCTAGTGTTAGTTAGCTGTTGTTAGCTGTGGCTAGTGTTAGTTATCTTTGGCTAGTGTTAGTTAGCTGTAGTGAATTGTGGTTACTGTTAGTTAGTTGTAGTTACTGTTAGTTAGCTGTGGTTAGTTTTAGTAGCCTCACCTTTCTCATTGATTTTAATTCCTCAATCACTAATCTGTCTGTGGATATATATATATATGTGGAACCAAAGCTGTTTTTCTCAACAACCATTCTGCTTCATATTTGTTGGCATTATGCTTTGAAAATACAGGTTTCCTCCTACTTGTTTCCTCACACAAAGTAATACAATAAAGATACAGGGAATCTTATACAGATGAAATGGTGTAGGTAGCATTGTATATATTAACATCTTTATGTTATATTATATAGATTACCAGCTGTAGGTTATAAACCTTTTTAGGTGACGTTATAGATAAATACAGTTACATCTGGTGGTGATGTTGATTTATCAGCAGGTATTTTATCAAGATCATGTGATCCTCTGACCCTCCTTCACCTTGTAGTTCATCTCCTCTTCCTCACCTGCTGACAGCTGGTTTCTCTCATACACAGTGACCCACCTGAGTCGTTTCCATGGCATTAAGACGAGGACACATCCGGTACCTGAAGGTAAATAAATTAATAACTTATCAGACACAGGTGGAGGTATTTCAGCCTCCAGCTAGTGTCATGCTCCCTTTTATGGAGCCCCCTGTATCTGTACCGAGCCCACTTTAAACCCGTACCCGTGCAGACCCTTCCTGTTGTGTGTTTTATCATATATTACATTGTGTAACACTTGTGTGTTTTCCAGGTGTGTGAGGTTCAGACGTCTCAGAGTGATGTCAGAGATGGTCAGCACGCCTCTAAAGGAGCCGCCGGAAAGGTGACAGCAGTCCTCTGATTGGCTGAATCTGTTTGTATTTTTTGTCTGAACTGTCATAAGCTATATTGTGATGAGTTAGTGTTTACGAGTGTTGTATTGTGGGAGCTGCCGGTGTGTTGGTGATAATAAAGGATGGTGTTTGTGTCTCAGGAGCTGTACGATAACGGATACTGCGAGCAGATGATGGAGGACGACGACTCCAGAACGAACCTGATCGTGAACTACCTGCCGCAGAGCATGAGTCAGGACGAGCTGCGCAGTCTGTTCAGCAGCGTGGGCGACGTGGAGTCGGCCAAGCTCATCAGGGACAAAGTGGCAGGTAACTCCCCCGTAGTCCTCCTGCAGCCTCCTGCTGCCACTGTGCGAGTACAGCCCCGAACCGGCTTCATCCCCACAATTATGCCAGAGTACTACAAATGTCCTACAGAGGCCTAGTACTGCAATACTACGCATACAACGTTGTTGTTCGTAGGATAGGTACTCGGATTACAATTGTTGGAATATTCGTTGTTTTTTTTATTTTAAACCCGTCGCGATTACCGACGTGTATAAAACACAGCAAACCCCTCAGTACTACTGCAGTACTGCTGAGCCTCAGTACTACTGCAGTACTACTGAGCATCCTACCACCTTCTACCACAGTACTAATATTGCAAGTAAAAATTACTTGGTACACAAAAGGCTCTCATAATACTACTTTGTTGTTGTAGTAGTAGTAGTAGTAGTATAAATGGTAACACTTGTACTTGCTGCAATAGTAGTATTTGTATTATCAGTAGTAGTACTAGTTGTAGTACTATCTGCAGTATTTCTTGTGTACTCTCCAGCAGCTGTTTTTTTTCTTCTGAAGTTTGTCTTTTTAAATGTTTTTATTGATGATTACAGCTGATTTTTTTAAAATTTTATCTTTGTTTTATTACAATCATATGGTATTTTTTTTAAGTACGATTCTGTGATTTTTGTCATAACTATATAATAATTTCTTTTCTGCATTGTTGTAATATATTTTTTATTTTTCACACCAGGTTAATTGACTACAGTCTGAGTGTTAACAGGTATCTGATGGTGATTGAATCAGGGCTGGGCAATATGAATCAATATTCTGTCACAGTTAATCATTTATGGACTTCACAATAAAGTACAACGAACATGAACCAGTGAATTAAAAATCCTTTAATTCAGAAAAATATGTTCTATATATCTGATCATTGATTTTAAAGCAGAGACACTGCATTGAAGATATGAAAACATATTGTCCAACCCAAGATGAAATGTTTGTTTTTAATAATTTCACTGAATCTAACGATGTACAAATGTTTCAATGCTGTTTTCACATGTTTTATTTTATTTTTCAGGCTTTGAAAATGTCTGTAAATCTTTAATAACTAATGTTTGAAGACCCTGAACTTTTGGTTCCAGGTTCATATTCTGTTTACTCTGAGGAGAACTCCTGGTCCCAGTTAGTAGAAATGTGTTCCCAGTATCTCTGCGCAGAGCCCCAGTGACCCTAACCCAGTGACTGGTCAGTTCAGCTCACCGCGTCCCAGCATGCCGTTCTGCTCCACCTCTCTCATTACGGTCTCTTTAGGTCCAAACGACGTGAACTTTGTCACAAAACGAGCTCAATGTGTTTAAAGAACCATTAAAACCAATCTGTCTTTGTGCCCGAGGAGAGGGGCGGAGCTTGTGGGTGTTTTACATTATAAACCAATCACTGACCCTGTAGGCAAAGGGTTAATATAGCAGTAGCTCTCTACAAAGGATTCCCAGAGATTGGTCACTTTAAATGTCAATGGAACAGGAGGTCTCACTCTGACTAAACTTTCAGTGTTCCTTATTCGTTTCTGGGTTTGTTCAGAATGTCATATCTACACTTTTGAAACATTATGGAGAGGTTTCTACTGATTTCTTGTCTATTTTTCAATATCTAGCATGTGGCATCAGTAACACAGACGGTTTTATTATTTTATTTTGTTGTTTTCCTTTGTGTTTCTCTAGGCCACAGTTTAGGTTACGGCTTTGTTAACTTTGTTAACCCTAATGATGCAGAGAGGGCTATCAGTACCCTCAATGGCCTGAGGCTACAGTCTAAAACTATCAAGGTAATGTGCCACAGGTGCTCTTTGCTCTTCCTGTCTCCACTGATAGATGTGTTATGTTCCCTGGACAGTAGAGGCCGTTGTTGCTTTCTCTCCTGCAAACTGTCTGACGGATGAAGGTATTTTTTAAAACACTGCTGTTTTTGTTTTTCTGACTTGGTAAATCATTGTTTGTTTTTTAATATCTGCACATGTTGACACTGAATGTGTGAATTTCTTCAGTTCAGTGTGACATTGTGCCAAAGTTTTCTTTGCATAAATTTATGCTTTTATTTTGACAAAAGTGCCTCATGATCTTTTTGGATGCTTTAATTTTGTCTTTTTGTTTAATATTTGATTTGGGACAAATCTGGATACATGTTGTTTTTTTATTTTTGATATTGGACATAGACTTAGAAATATCCTGGATTTTATTTAAAGACTGGATGTAACTGTATATATATATTTTTTTTCAATGTTTATTTAATTCTTTAATCTTCTGGCCGTGAAGACGATGGACTGAAACACTTCCTGTCTCCTCCCTGTAGGTTTCGTTTGCTCGGCCGAGTTCGGACATGATCAAAGATGCAAACTTGTACATCAGCGGTCTGCCGAGGACGCTGAGCCAGCAGGACCTGGAAGACATGTTCACTCGCTTTGGACACATCATCAACTCCAGAGTGCTGGTGGACCAGGCCTCCGGTAAGGATTACCAGGGTAAGGGTCACTAGGGTTATGGTTACTAGGGTTATGTTCTTATGGTCACCAGGGTTATGGTCACCAGGGTTATGGTCCTATGTTTACCAGGGCTATGTTATGTTTACCAGGGCTATGTTATGTTTACCAGGGTTATGTTCTTATGTTCACCAGGGTTATGTTATGTTAACCAGGGTTATGTTCTTATGGTCACCAGGGTTATGTTATGTTTACCAGGGTTATGTTCTTATGTTAACCAGGGCTATGTTCTTATGTTTACCAGGGTTATGTTATGTTCACCAGGGTTATGTTATGTTAACCAGGGTTATGTTCTTATGTTCACCAGGGCTATGTTATGTTTACCAGGGTTATGTTATGTTTACCAGGGTTATGTTATGTTTACCAGGGTTATGTTATGTTTACCAGGGTTATGTTATGTTTACCAGGGTTATGTTATGTTTACCAGGGTTATGTTATGTTTACCAGGGTTATGTTATGTTTACCAGGGTTATGTTATGTTCACCAGGGTTATGTTATGTTAACCAGGGTTATGTTATGTTCACCAGGGTTATGTTATGTTCACCAGGGTTATGTTATGTTAACCAGGGTTATGTTCTTATGTTCACCAGGGTTATGTTATGTTAACCAGGGTTATGTTCTTATGTTCACCAGGGTTATGTTATGTTAACCAGGGTTATGTTCTTATGTTCACCAGGGTTATGTTCTTATGTTCACCAGGGTTATGTTCTTATGTTTACCAGGGTTATGTTATGTTTACCAGGGTTATGTTCTTATGTTTACCAGGGTTATGTTATGTTAACCAGGGTTATGTTCTTATGTTCACCAGGGTTATGTTCTTATGTTTACCAGGGTTATGTTATGTTTACCAGGGTTATGTTCTTATGTTTACCAGGGTTATGTTATGTTAACCAGGGTTATGTTCTTATGGTCACCAGGGTTATGTTATGTTAACCAGGGTTATGTTCTTATGTTCACCAGGGTTATGTTATGTTATGTTAACCAGGGTTATGTTCTTATGTTAACCAGGGTTATGTTCTTATGGTCACCAGGGTTATGTTATGTTTACCAGGGTTATGTTCTTATGGTCACCAGGGTTATGGTCACCAGGGTTATGTTCTTATGGTCACCAGGGCTATGTTATGTTAACCAGGGTTATGTTCTTATGGTCACCAGGGTTATGGTAACTAGGGTTATGTTCACCAGGGTTATGGTTACATGGGCAAGGGTCACCAGGGTTAGCTATGGGTCACCAGAACTGTCATGGGCTCGCTCGGAGGCCTTTGTGTATCTCACCACTCTCTCATTGGCTGTCCAGGTCTTTCGCGGGGCGTGGCCTTCATCCGCTTCGACAAGAGGTCCGAGGCCGAAGACGCCGTCAAACACCTGAACGGGCACACGCCCCCAGGCAGCGCTGAGCCAATCACAGTCAAGTTTGCAGCCAACCCTAATCAGGCTAGGAACTCTCAGATGATGTCACAGATGTACCACGGCCAATCACGGCGCTTTGGAGGCCCCGTGCATCACCAGGCCCAGAGGTTCAGGTAGGCTCACCTGTCTGTCTCCAGGGTTACGGGTTCCTGTTAGATAACCAGATGACCAAAGTAATCAGATTACTAACCAGGTTAAATGTCTATCGAGGACTTCACTGATCTGCTTCCTTTAAACTATTTCAGGTTTTCCCCGATGAGCGTGGACCACATGGGCGGAGGGGGCGGAGTCTCGGGCAGCCCCTCCGGCGGCTGGTGCATCTTCATCTACAACCTGGGGCAGGACGCCGACGAGGCCATCCTGTGGCAGATGTTCGGGCCGTTCGGCGCCGTCGTCAACGTGAAGGTGATCCGAGATTTCAACACCAACAAGTGCAAAGGCTTCGGCTTCGTCACCATGACGAACTACGAGGAGGCCGCCATGGCGATCCACAGCCTCAACGGGTACCGACTGGGAGACAAGGTCCTGCAGGTGTCCTTCAAGACCAGTAAGGGACACAAGTAGAGAGGTGATCGGGGGCAGGGGGGGTTCTGTCATTTGAACCGAACAATTTTCAGCTTTTTTTTTTGTGTCTATGTGAATACATTTTTTTTCCCAGCATGCACGGTTTCTTTCAGTCTGTATGACATCACTCGGTCCTGTAAAAAATGTGAACATTGTTTCACTGAATATTGTGAGTATTGATCCAAGATGGCGGACAGTGTGAGTGGTCCCCAGTGAATGAGCCCTATTCGTAGTTGGTAGTTTGAGTCTCCACCGTTCTGTTTTCAGTGGAACAGGAAACGGGGGGAGGGACCCGTCACATGGTCCACGGGAGAAACTGTAAATGCTTTTTTTTTTTTTTTTTTTAAATGTATAGAAATAGTTAACCATCCGCCCTACAGGCATCACGTTAACATAACTGATTATTAAAGTTTATCAGAAAAAAGCTCAGAGCTCATTCATCGAGTTCATTACCAACATGTTTAAAACGAGTCTCCTGTCGGGTGATTGACAGCTCTCTTGTCCAATAAGCACGCAGGAGAGGTCCCGTCTACATACAGTTTGTTGTGTTTGAACAAACCTATTTTATTTCATATTTTTACAAATGCCTTCTGGGTAAAAATAACACCTGAAGCTTTTCAGATGTGTAGACCCGTGTTTGTCTTCGGCTTTTTCATTTGTATTCTGTTTACAGATTGCAGCTCCATTGTGATGTTGGACTGTTTATTCAATAATAAATCTGCTCATATAAAACTTTTCCCAAACGTATCTGTAGTTATTGAGTGTTTTGACCTATTTCAAAAGTTGTACAAATATTGTGTGTGTGTGTGTGTGTGTGTGTGTGTGTGTGTGTGTGTGTGTGTGTGTGTGTGTGTGTGTGTGTGTGTGTGTGTGTGTGTGTGTGTGTGTGTGTGTGTGTGTGTGTGTGTGTGTGTGTGTGTGTGTGTGTGTGTGTGTGTGTGTGTGTGTGTGTGTGTGTGTGTGTGTGTGTGTGTGTGTGTGTGTGTGTGTGTGTGTGTGTGTGTGTGTGTGTGTGTGTGTGTGTGTGTGTGTGTGTGTGTGTGTGTGTGTGTGTGTGTGTGTGTGTGTGTGTGTGTTCCTTCTTCAAAGCAGCATAAGTTAAATGAGAAAATACTAGTCATATTTCTGGATAAAGTTTTTGTTTATAACACAGGGAGTTTATCTTCTGGACGGGCTCGCTTTAAATATAATATGAATATTAAGAGTATGCATTATTCTCAAAGCATCACTGAAGTTACATATGCTTTAAAAAGTAAAACGCTGCTTCTCCAGGGTTAGTTCTGACTGGGGGACAGAAAGCAGACCTGAACCACCCAGACCCCCCCGAGAGGTCTAAACTACTCAGACCCCCTGAGAGGTCTGAACCACCCAGACCAGTTTCCCTGTCATTGAAATCCCATTTTAATAAAATAAAAAAAAACATGAAAAACGTCCAGGAGGATTAATATATTTTTTTTTGCTGTGAAAGAGCTACAATGTTTTTATTTTAATATATGATACATTTGTAAAATATATTAACCCCCAAAACGTAGATGATCCATAAATATGAATCAAAGTAAAAAAAAGTCAAACGTCAAAGTCAGCTTTAATGTCAATTTTTTACATGTGCAAACATACAAAAGATCGAAAGTACGTTTCTCTTCTGTCCAACATAAAGTGAATCGTGAATAATAATAATAATAAAGTGCAAAAACAAATTAAGAAAAAGAGAGAAACATATAAGCAGTTATAACAACATAAATAACATACATTAGGAACTGTGAATGACTATGTATGTTAGCAGCAGTCAGACAGAGTTTAGCAGCATTTAGACATGAGTGTCTAAAGAGGACGGAGTGGGAGGGTGGGGAGAGAGTTCAGCTTCCTGACAGCCTGGTGGATGAAGCTGTTGGACAGCCTGGTGGTGCGAGCCCGGAGGCTCCGGTATCTCCTACCGGAGGGCAGGAGGCTGAAGAGACCGTGTGAGGGGTGGCAGGAGTCGCTCACAATCATGGTCACTTTGTGGGTGAGGCGGGTGTCATATATGTCCTGCAGGGAGGGGAGGGGGGGGAGTGAGGCACCAATGATCCGTCCAGCTGCATTCACTATGCGCTGCAGGGCTTTCCTGTTGTAGTCTGTGCAGCTTCCGCCCCACACAGTGATGCTGCTGGTCAGGATGCTCTCAATGGTGCCACGGTAGAAGGTGCACATGATGGATGGGGGGCTTCCTGCTTTCCTCAGCTTGCGGATGAAGTAGAGACGCCTCTGTGCCTTCTTTGCCAGTGATGACGTGTTGGCTGTCCAGGAGAGGTCCTCACTGATGTCCACCCCCAGGAATTTGGTGCTGCTGACTCGCTCAATGTCCGCACCGTTGATGGTCAGTGGTGGGTGATGAGTGTGGCCTTTCCGGAAGTCAACAACAATCTCCTTGGTCTTGCTGTTGTTGAGCAGGAGGTTGTTGTCTC
Organism: Cottus gobio; assembly: GCA_023566465.1. Taxonomy (NCBI): domain Eukaryota; kingdom Metazoa; phylum Chordata; class Actinopteri; order Perciformes; family Cottidae; genus Cottus; species Cottus gobio. The sequence continues at coordinate 1,709,267 of CM042217.1, forward strand.
CGCACCACGTGGTCAGAAGGTTGACCTCCTTCCTGTAGAGGGTCTCATCATCCTTGGTGATGAGACCTATCAGCGTTGTGTCGTCTGCAAACTTGACCAGGTGATTGGTGCTGTAGGTGGTTTTGCAGTCGTGTGTCAGCAAAGTGAAGAGCAGTGGACTGAGCACACAGCCCTGAGGGGCCCCTGTACTCAGTGTGATGCTGCTCGGGGTGTTGTTGCCGACACGTACTGCTTGTGGCCTCTCACTGAGGAAGTCCAGCAGCCAGTTACACAGCGAGGCGTTGAGTCCCAGCTGGTCAAGTTTGCAGACGAGTTGTTTAGGGATGATGGTGTTGAATGCTGAACTAAAGTCTATGAACAGCATTCTCACATATGAGTCTTTTTTGTCCAGGTGGGTGAGGGCTGGGTGGAGAGCAGAGCAGATTGCATCCTCCGTGGACCGTTTGGGACGATATGCAAACTGGAAGGGTCCAGGGTGGGGGGGGAGAATGGATTTGATGTGTGACATGACTAGTCGTTCAAAGCACTTCATGATTATGGGGGTAAGTGCCACTGGATGATAGTCATTGAAGCAGGATGGAGTGGATTTCTTTGGCACAGGTATGATGGTGGTGGCCTTGAAGCACGATGGAACAACAGCTTGTCTCAGAAGTGTTGAAGACATCCGTGAAGACGTCCTTAAGCTCCTCTGCGCAGTCCCTCAACACACGACCAGGGATGTTGTCTGGACCTGTTGCCTTGCGGGTGTTGATAGTGGAGAGAGTCCTCTTCACGCTGGCAGCAGACACGCACAGGACCTGGTCATGGGGAGGGGGCGGAGTCTTGTGTGGACGAGTGCTGTTCTGTGCTTCAAACCCTGCAAAGAAACTGTTGAGGTCGTTTAGCAGAGAGATGTTGCTGCCGCAGGTCTGTGGCGCGGGTTTATAGTCTGTGATGGTCTGAATGCCCTGGTTTATAGTCTGTGATGGTCTGAATGCCCTGGTCTATAGTCTGTGATGGTCTGAATGCCCTGGTCTATAGTCTGTGATGGTCTGAATGCCCTGGTCTATAGTCTGTGATGGTCTGAATGCCCTGGTCTATAGTCTGTGATGGTCTGAATGCCCTGGTCTATAGTCTGTGATGGTCTGAATGCCCTGGTTTATAGTCTGTGATGGTCTGGATGCCCTGGTCTATAGTCTGTGATGGTCTGAATGCCCTGGTTTATAGTCTGTGATGGTCTGAATGCCCTGGTCTATAGTCTGTGATGGTCTGAATGCCCTGGTCTATAGTCTGTGATGGTCTGAATGCCCTGGTCTATAGTCTGTGATGGTCTGAATGCCCTGGTTTATAGTCTGTGATGGTCTGGATGCCCTGGTCTATAGTCTGTGATGGTCTGAATGCCCTGGTTTATAGTCTGTGATGGTCTGGATGCCCTGGTCTATAGTCTGTGATGGTCTGAATGCCCTGGTTTATAGTCTGTGATGGTCTGAATGCCCTGGTCTATAGTCTGTGATGGTCTGAATGCCCTGGTTTATAGTCTGTGATGGTCTGAATGCCCTGGTTTATAGTCTGTGATGGTCTGGATGCCCTGGTCTATAGTCTGTGATGGTCTGAATGCCCTGGTCTATAGTCTGTGATGGTCTGGATGCCCTGGTCTATAGTCTGTGATGGTCTGAATGCCCTGCCACAGGCTCTGTGTGTCTCTGCTGTCTTTGAAGTGACAGGTTATCTTGTTTGTGTAATCCTGTTTTGCTTTCCTGATGCTGTGGCACAGGTTGGCTCTCGCTGTTCTCAGGTCCATTTCGTCCCCGGCTCTGAAGGCTTTGTTCCTGGCCCTCAGGAGCCGGTGGACTTCCCCTGTCAGCCACGGCTTCTGGTTAGCCCGAGTGGTGATGGTCTTTACGTGGGTCACATCATCAATGCACTTACTATGTACTTACTGTGTAATCAAACTTTACACAGACAGACATGCAGATGGGGCAAAAAATAATATATATAACATTATAAAATAATGATACAAATACATATGATAATTTCTGGCTGATGCCGATGATTTATTTTTATCGTGTGTGTTCAGGGACTGGTTCACGACCGCTGATGGAGCCTCTGTGAGCAGCGCCATGTGTGGCCACCAGGGGGCGGTGTAGGTCCTCGCTAGTGAAGACCCAAACTGCTGTTCTACTTCTACATCTGTTTTTAGATGTTTTAGTTTAATTACTTTCATCATATTTTTACAGCCTCTGCTCTGTGTTCACTTCCTGTCAGTTCAGTGTGTTTTTTTAAAGATTCTTTGATTTTTCATCACATGACTGCTGATCTCAGATGAATCAATCATGGCTTCACCACGGTCACATGACTTCACGTCTCCTCCATTAAACTGAAAGAGGACTAGAGTCCTAGTGAGGACGCTTAGTCGTCTCCTCTAGACTCTAAGATTAATGGAAGGGCCGTTCACTTACCTATTTTATATCAGAGACTAGGGATGCACCGATACCGATACCGTTAGGTCGATACTGCGTTAAAATACTCGTACTCGTATCGATTTCAATTGGCGATACCAAGAACCGATACCACTCAACAGTATTTCACTACAACAAACTGGTCGCGCTTTGTGGAGAAAAAGATTTGTTGTCCTACCTGACTTCAACGTCTAGGGCAGGGGTCGGCAACCCGTGATCCAGAGCCGCATACGGCTCTTTCATCGCTCTCTTGCAGCTCTTGCAGCAAGGTGTGTAGAGTAATGTGCGTCGCGTTCACACAGTAAAAAATGACTGCCGTCCTGCCGGTTTGAATCAAACGGCTGCTGATCCACCTGAAGTAGCGCTGGCAGCGGCCTCATTCAGACGCTGTTGTGCGGCTACGGATGATATTATTGTAGCCGAGTGTCTGTTGTGTGTCTATATTTGTAATTCTAATAAAATGAAAACACGCTGCAGGGTAACTTGAACCACTTTTTTATCTCCTTCACACACGTATATCCCACAATTCCACTCCTCTTTTCCTTTCCGTTTCTCCCTCCACAATAAAAGCACCGGAAACATAACTTGGAACACAGCTTCCTATATAATTGCTCGATCCCTAATATTATCGCTTACATTATGAACCCGGACACGGGGCGTTTTATGGTCCGACATTAGAGGGACTTCCACAAGAAGTTTAAAGCTTGCGATAGCCTTCTGTTAATTTTGTACTATAGGCTTGACATAATCTGCAGAGGATAAAATAAAATCTGCCTCCAAATTAATTGCACTTTCATGGAGACCAAATCTAAGAAGTATCGGTATCGGTACTCGGTATCGGCAAGTACACAAATAAAAATACTCGTACTCGTATCGGTTTGTAAAAAATGGTATCGTTGCATCCCTATCAGAGACCTAAACGTTTATGTTGAAAACAGATATTATTTCAGACATCTAAACCAAAAAACATGACTAAAAAACTATGACTGAGACGAAGGAACAGGAAGTGTTCTTTACTACTTATTTCTGGCTTTCAGGACTCGGTTTTATTCTGTATGCATACTAGATGAGGCCAATGTTTGTGCAGGTCCTTGAAAAAGTCGTAGTCTCGGGGTACTATAATAGGTATGACGTATAGGATAGGTCCTTGAACGCAACGTAAATCTTTGCACAGGTTGTTAAAAGGCAGTAACTTGTTGTTGACACAGGAGACCCAAAACCACATATCTCAGAGGATCCCGGTCCAGCTGCTCTCTTTCTGTTGAGTCACTATGTCCAGCCACAGTAGGCGTGGCCTGTGTGTGTGTGTCAGTTGGCGATGACACTGCTGACTCCAGAGAGTCTGGCCCAGTCTTGAGGTCCTAAATTTGATCAGCGGATTGAACTCTTTAAAGCGACCCGCCACTGATCATGTTTAGAGCCCCTCCCCTCTCTCCACCCCGACCCCCAGCCCCTTGGGGGGGAGACCCCTTCACAGCCAGCGAATGTCCCTCCTGAGCCCACCTCTGGAGGGGCCCGTCTAGGGGCCAAGCATGTCGGGCTGCAGCTGGAGGAAATTAAGAGGTAGTGGTGGAGGTGGGGAGGTATTTTTAGCTCTGTGAATGTTTTGAGTGTCGGGTTGCAGCTGGGGACCGGCAGTGTGGACCAGCAGCGCGTGGACCAGCAGCGCGTGGACCGGCAGCGCGTGGACCAGCAGCGCGTGGACCGGCAGCGAGTGTGGACCGGCAGTGTGGGGGCCGACAGTGTGGGGACCGGCAGCGCGTGTGGAACGACAGTGTGGGGACCGTTAGTGTGGGTACCGGTAGTGTGATGACCTGCAGTATGGGGACCGACATTGTGGGGACCGGCAGTGTGAGGACCTGCAGTATGGGGGCCGACAGTGTGGGGACCGGCAGTGTGTGGACCGGCAGTGTGGGGACCGGCAGTGTGTGGACCAGCAGTGTGGGGACCAGCCGTGTGTGGACCAGCAGTGTGGGGACCAGCAGTGTGTGGACCTGCAGTGTGTGGACCAGCACTGTGGGGACCAGCAGTGTGGGGACCAGCAGTGTTGATGGGACCGAAAAGCTTGAAAGGTGAGATTTAAAATGTTGGTCGTTTCCCCTCCAAAGAGTTTGGATCTCATTCCACTGCGGATGACGATGTGCTTCTTGGCGTTCTCTTATTGTTTTAAGGAGAGCCGGCCGGTCTGCAAAAACATCTCACGCTGTCTCTGAGGATTTTATTTAATTTTTTTATTAACTTTCATAACCTAAAATAATATCAGGAGAACAATCCATATACAGGCATTGATTGGCATAAAAATGTGCAAACACAGTAACTGTCAGCTGATGGAAGCTCCGAACAGACAGATAGAGATGCAACCACTTTGCATAATATTACAGAGGTGATATAAATATACCTTGTTTTCAGTTCCTACCAGCTTACAGTTGTTCTTATTCATCCTTTGGCACCGTACAAGTGTCCAGAAATAACATGCAAAGAAATTGTGTTTGCATTAAGCCTAAAAGTGATTTAAGGCAGTAAATACATTTATAAAACTTCATGATACAGAAAGAATTGTTTGTGTTTTTTATCAGCGAACAAAAGGTTCACGTACATTTTATGTCAAGATTGTCAGAAGTTTCTTTTTTTTCATACAAAAATAAAATGGACAATCTTTGATGTGTGCGACAAACACGCTGAAACCTTTCACAGCGTTTCAGTTCACCCTTTGTAAAATAAACCATCAAAGAAAAGAAAGAAATCTCCCCAAAAATGTCCCTCCATCACCAAAAGGTTTTCAATAAGTTCACCGCAGTCACTCACGTACCCCAACTCAATGTGACAAGTAAATCAATAAATGACTTAATAAGTAAATAAAGAATATAAAATCCTAAATTATTAAATCGATTTGCTGGATAATACAACATATCTAAATGTGCACAGAAAAAGAACAGAAATATATTTAATTACTTATTTTCTGTTTATTTATTTTCATATTTAATTATTTATTTTCAGTTTTTATTTCAATCCTTAAATAAATACTTACATTTATTTTTCTATTTCTGTGCATACTTCTTTTATTTTCTAATTATCCTGCATTTATTTATTTTATTCTTTATTTATTTATTACGTCATTTATTTATTTGTTAAAATGTCATATTTAGTCTTCCATATATATGAAGTGTTAACTTACCACATTAAAGTCAATGTCCATCACAAAAACCTACTTTTTTTCCTTTTTTCCTGTTACTTTTAAATCAAACTTTCCTGAACAAACAAATGTCATTTCCTTTTCATTAAATCTCATTTTGTTTGCATAAAAAAAAAGTCAAGGCCCGGCCTTTCCCACCATGTCAGCTCCTCCGTGACGGCGCTGTAGATATCCACGGCTACAATTCTTTCATCGTTCTGTTTCTTTTTTAAAGTCGTCTCTTCTCTTCTTCCCGACGAATGTCCACTTAGTGCCACACGGCTGTGCAGTTACAGTATTCGTCTTGTGGACATGCAGAGTACATCCTACGTTTAATGTGTTTTAATCACGAGAGGCACCTAAACAACCGCACAGTTGGTGAAACATTCATGAGCATATTTATGAAGCAGTCCGTCCTCGCGGTTAAACACTCTTTGGAGTTCACTCTAAACAATCTTTTTTTCCAGGTGCAGTAAAATGAAGCATGGGGGGGGGGGGTCGGTACTATAAAATAAAATAAAAAACAGGAAAAGCTCTGTGGCTGCACCAGCTCAACTCCGCCCCCCAACCTCTTAAGTTCTGTATCTGCAGTTCGATGTCCCTCGGGTGGTTATATTCTGCCCCTCGGCGCTGCCATAAAGTATTTGTATCGGGAGTGCTGGGAACACTGGAGTGCTGGGAACAATGGCAGCTCTCGGGGTTACTTTCGGGCGAGACGCCCCCGTTAGTCTTTACAGGTCGTCGCTCTCCACCAGGCCGCCGGGCGGCAGCGGGCTGCAGTCAGGGAAGAAGGCCGCCTTCACGTCCAGCCCCCGCTCGGTCAGCGCGGCGTAGCGGCTGGTGGACGGGCGCACCTTCTTGGGCTTGGGGAGGTTCGGCTGCTGCCACTGAGCTGTGGACGGAGTGGAGAGGTGTTTATTTGTATTATGTGAAGAGAGGAAACACAAAGAAGTGTGTGTTTATTTCTTAGACTCTGAACGTACTGTGGACGTCGAGGCGCGCGGTGCTGGACACGATGCCGGCCTCGTTCTTGGCGGACACGGTGTACCAGCCGGCGTCTTCTTTCATGGCCGGCTGGATGATCATACACAAGTAGCCACAGTTGTCCTGATGCATGCTGGGAAAGGAAATAGAATAGTGTTAAAGCTGCATTCTCTCTCCTGACCACCAGGGGGCGACTCCTCTGGTTGTATAGAAGTCTATGCTTCATGTGTTAAAGCTGCATTCTCTCTCCTGACCACCAGAGGGCGACTCCTCTGGTTGTATAGAAGTCTATGCTTCATGTGTTAAAGCTGCATTCTCTCTCCTGACCACCAGGGGGCGACTCCTCTGGTTGTATAGAAGTCTATGCTTCATGTGTTAAAGCTGCATTCTCTCTCCTGACCACCAGGGGGCGACTCCTCTGGTTGTATAGAAGTCTATGCTTCATGTGTTAAAGCTGCATTCTCTCTCTTATTTTCAGGTGATTGAACTCAATATCCTAAAAGGAAAAGTGATTAAAGTAAATGCTCTCAGTGGATTCTATTTACCTGATTCTGTCTGTGTTGTGAGTTAAGGACTCGTTCTCTCTTTTCCAGAAGATCTGCGGGTAGGGAACCCCGGTGACGCGGCACTCCAGTCGCACCGGATGACCATCGGCCACACTCGTGTTCTGCAGCTTCTCCACGAATGACGGCGGCTTGTGCATCTCTTTGGCTGCGGAGAGACGGAGTTACTTTCCTCCTGTCGGGTCCACAACATGCAGCCGAGTGCGGCGCTTTGTTCCTGTTTTAGATAAAACGCGTCTTACCTGCAACGATGAGCTCCAGGTTGAAGGAGTTCTGCCCGGCCCGGTTGCTGGCGATGCAGGTGTAGATGCCGGCGTCGCGGCTGGTCACGGGCTCGATGACCAGAGAGTGCACGCCGTTTTCCCGCACCAGCATCTTGTGGGCGGAGTCGGGGCGGATGGTCTGCCCGTTCAGCTGCCAGATGAGGTCCGGGGTGGGCAGGCCACTCACCTGCAGGAGACCCGACAGAAAGAAAAGAGCATGAGAAACTTCACTCGGACGCTTGTTCGCCGTGAGAAATGATTCACATGGTGAAGTTACAGACGACCCAGAAGGGAGGCTGGAGAGGGATACGCTTTTAGAAGCTGGGACGTTTTAAGATCGGAAAGTCTGGAAAGACACGAATGATCTGGAAATAAATATTTGCTATAAATATCCTTGACATGGAGGAATGGAGACTCTCAGTTTAGTCCTTTTTTTATAGTGAGTTAATTGTGGGTTGTGTTTTTTTAATTTTATTACAAGTAGCAGCTTTTAAAGAGAGAAAATGAGCTGCAGTGGTGTGGGGGGAGGGGGGGGGGGGGTACAATTGTAGTAAAACCTCATCCCACTTAATCCCTGAAAGATGACACCTCTTGCATTCTCCCCGTCTGCTTGTAGGAACTTATTTTGAATTCTCCAAAAAGGAAACGTTTCTCTGGCGTGATGTGGAGCCTCAGACGCTGAATTTAAGGGCGGATCTGAAACGTCTCTCTCTCTATTACTATGATTAACAGATTCTCTTGGGTCCGGGCTTTTTCTTTCCTTTTCCCGTCATGTCTCGGGTATTTTAAATCCTCTCTCTATCGTTGCTTCACCAAAGAACAGCAGCAGGATCGGATGCTGTCTTCACCTCCAGGTTAAAGCTGTCAGCTGAACTATTCACTGTTTTACAACTGTTAAAGCTGCATTCTCTCTCCTGACCACCAGGGGGCGACTCCTCTGGTTGTATAGAAGTCTATGCTTCATGTGTTAAAGCTGCATTCTCTCTCCGGACCACCAGGGGGCGACTCCTCTGGTTGTATAGAAGTCTATGCTTCATGTGTTAAAGCTGCATTCTCTCTCCTGACCACCAGGGGGTGACTCCTCTGGTTGTATAGAAGTCTATGCTTCATGTGTTAAAGCTGCATTCTCTCTCCGGACCACCAGGGGGCGACTCCTCTGGTTGTATAGAAGTCTATGCTTCATGTGTTAAAGCTGCATTCTCTCTCCTGACCACCAGGGGGCGACTCCTCTGGTTGTATAGAAGTATATGCTTCATGTGTTAAAGCTGCATTCTCTCTCCTGACCACCAGGGGGCGACTCCTCTGGTTGTATAGAAGTCTATGCTTCATGTGTTAAAGCTGCATTCTCTCTCCGGACCACCAGGGGGCGACTCCTCTGGTTGTATAGAAGTCTATGCTTCATGTGTTAAAGCTGCATTCTCTCTCCTGACCACCAGGGGGTGACTCCTCTGGTTGTATAGAAGTCTATGCTTCATGTGTTAAAGCTGCATTCTCTCTCCGGACCACCAGGGGGCGACTCCTCTGGTTGTATAGAAGTCTATGCTTCATGTGTTAAAGCTGCATTCTCTCTCCTGACCACCAGGGGGCGACTCCTCTGGTTGTATAGAAGTCTATGCTTCATGTGTTAAAGCTGCATTCTCTCTCCGGACCACCAGGGGGCAACTCCTCTGGTTGTATAGAAGTCTATGCTTCATCTGTTAAAGCTGCATTCTCTCTCCTGACCACCAGGGGGCGACTCCTCTGGCTGTATAGAAGTCTATGCTTCATGTGTTAAAGCTGCATTCTCTCTCCGGACCACCAGGGGGCGACTCCTCTGGTTGTATAGAAGTCTATGCTTCATGTGTTAAAGCTGCATTCTCTCTCCTGACCACCAGGGGGCGACTCCTCTGGTTGTATAGAAGTCTATGCTTCATGTGTTAAAGCTGCATTCTCTCTCCGGACCACCAGGGGGCGACTCCTCTGGTTGTATAGAAGCCTATGCTTCATGTGTTAAAGCTGCATTCTCTCTCCTGACCACCAGGGGGTGACTCCTCTGGTTGTATAGAAGTCTATGCTTCATGTGTTAAAGCTGCATTCTCTCTCCGGACCACCAGGGGGCGACTCCTCTGGTTGTATAGAAGTCTATGCTTCATGTGTTAAAGCTGCATTCTCTCTCCTGACCACCAGGGGGCGACTCCTCTGGTTGTATAGAAGTCTATGCTTCATGTGTTAAAGCTGCATTCTCTCTCCGGACCACCAGGGGGCGACTCCTCTGGTTGTATAGAAGTCTATGCTTCATGTGTTAAAGCTGCATTCTCTCTCCTGACCACCAGGGGGCGACTCCTCTGGTTGTATAGAAGTCTATGCTTCATGTGTTAAAGCTGCATTCTCTCTCCGGACCACCAGGGGGCAACTCCTCTGGTTGTATAGAAGTCTATGCTTCATCTGTTAAAGCTGCATTCTCTCTCCTGACCACCAGGGGGCGACTCCTCTGGCTGTATAGAAGTCTATGCTTCATGTGTTAAAGCTGCATTCTCTCTACTGACCACCAGGGGGTGACTCCTCTGGTTGTATAGAAGTCTATGCTTCATGTTAAAGCTCTTAATTGAGCTCGTACCTTGCAGTCCATCCGGCACAGCCGGCCCTCCTGAACGATGAGGTCACCGGGCGCCTGCAGGAAGTGAGGGCGGAAGTGGCGCTCTTGGATGTTGTCGTTCTCGTCCCCGCTGTCTCTGGACCTGGACCGGGGCCTGATGGGGACACGCAATGTTTCATAAGACTTGTAATACTATAAATAATCCTCTTAATGTCAGTAAAGCCTCATATGTACTACTATGTACTACTATGTACTACTATGTACTAGTATTTATGAATACAAACATGAGGAGAATGGACTTTGTTGACAGTATTTTATGATTCATGGAGTGAACACATCATGAACTCTAATATGTCAACAACATGAAACAATATCTGTAAATCTGCAAAAATGAGCCTTCACGTGTACTTGTATATTATATATTTCCTCTTTCATAGACATCAGATATTATATTTATTGCACTTATGTTCTGCCAGCGAGGCCTCACCTGCGCATGTGTCCGGGGGCGGGCCGAGTGCTCCGGCCCCGCTGGTTCACGGCCTGGACCATCATCCTGCCGGTGCAGCTCACCCTGCCCTGTGGAGGGGAGAGGGGGGGAGAGAGAGGGAGAGAGAGAGAGAGAGAGAGAGAGAGAGAGAGAGAGAGAGAGAGAGATGAGCCGACTCCAAAAATATGAACGTTTAAGCTGTAAAAAAAAAGCCTGAAGCGCTCGTGAACTTTCGACCCTCGTGAGAGCTTTGGTGACTTCCTGTCTCATTCATCTCTCTCTCCCTCTCTCTCCCCCCTCTCCCTCCCCCCTCTCACCTCGGGGTTGCCGGCCATGACGGTGTAATTCCCGTCGTCGTCCAGCGAGGTGGAGGCGGTGTGCAGGCTGCAGGTCCCGTCGGCGTCCCGGCTGATCCGGTAGTGCTCGCTCCTCTTGGAGATCTGCTTCCCGTCCTTGAACCAGTAAACCTGTGAGCGAGACCCGGGTACTTTTACTCTTTAGACTTTGGTCTGTTTCTCCTCCACAACTTCTTTCATTCTACTACTTTGTCTGCGTTAATAATCAGCACACACACACAGATAATGCCTCATTTGCATATTTAAACATAACATTTCAGGAATGTCTTCCCCTCTCTCTCTCTCTCTCGCCCTTATCGCTCCCTCGCTTCCTTATCTCTCTTCTTTCCTTCACTTCCTCACTTCCTTCTGAATCCTGTCATCACCGCTCCATTAATGTTCCTCCTTATCGCCACACATGCACAATATCTACCCGCCCTCCGTCAACAGCATCACACGTCAGCGCCTCCCAAAGCAAAATACTCAGATCTTCATCTCCCACATCATCATCATCGGGCGAAGGGAGCGTGTCGTATTTGTGAGAAAAAATTCATAACAAAGTATTTCTTTCGTTTTTTTGCAACTTCTGTTCGAGAATATCAACACATTCCAGCTTTTAGAAGTATTTCATTTGAGCCTTTCATGTTTTATTTTGAGTTGTTAAATGTAAAACTCCCTTTTGAAGTATTTAAGAGACACATTGTTCTTTATGCATTGTTCAATTTAAGAGATTTGGGTCTATTTTTCTTCTATAACTCGTCTTCATTCAGACTTGTGTCTGTAGATTTCACCTAAAGTTACCGTTACATAACGCCTCATTTGCATATTTAAACACAACATGTCATAAAACTTGGTGATGGTGATATGAACATGGTGATCTATGAGGTCATGTTTGACCCTCTTCACCTGTAGCGTCTCCAGAATGTGTTGATGTCACTAAACATCTCTTTAAGGACGTTTCCTCTCATGAGTTTGTTCTCAGACTCTCTAACTGAACCCCCCCCCCCCCCCGTTCCTGTTCCCGCTCATCTCTGGGGATCCCACCTTTGGTTTGGGGTCTCCGTGGACCTTGCAGGAGAAGGTGACCGGCATCCCCTCGAAGACCTTGTAGTGTTTGAGCTTCTGGGCGAAGGCCGGCGCCGCCCCGCGGCCGGCGGCGTCCGGGTCGTGCTGCACGTCGTCGTCCGACTCCTCCACCGGGTAGCGCTCCAGCCGGAACTCGATCTCGCTGATCAGACGCTGCTCGAAGCTCGACACCTTGTACTCCTGCAACGGAGAGGAGACCTTCAGTGACAGCCGGGTTCGGTGTTGAAAGGGGAAGCGTGGAGGAGATTTAGCGGCATCTGGTGGCGAGGTCGCAGAATGCAACAAACAAATACCTCTTGGCTAAGCCCCTCCCCTTCTACGGAGGCCTGCCGAGACATCTTTAGGGTTTTAGTGCAACTAAGAGATTAATACTCGGTTCTTATAGATGACTGAAGAATCGCTTTTAAAAACATATGTAAAAATGTAAAATGTATCTAAATATTGTTTCTAGAATAGCAACAGTTACATTTTTCAATAAAACAAAGTCAGTTTATAAAGTTATTAATATCTCACTAGAAACACATCCTCTGTCCTCATGGCTGCTTCGTCTCATCCAGCAGAGAAGTTTACAAAAAAGATCTTTTGTCTATCGGTCCGGCTGCGTTTGTTTAAACCAACAATATATTAGATTAATTAGGTTTCACTTTTGTTTCCATGTTCACAGATACATTAACAAAGTTTTGGCTTTTTACTCGCAAATATTCTACTGTAAGGTAAGCGTAGTCTGCGTCAACTCGAGTTCCCTTCACTTCACCTGAATACACTGCAACTCTTCGTTTCAGGTGATTACACACTGATTAAAACATAGTTATGAATGTTATCTTCAATATCCACCATGAAACATGTGACACTGTGCCTTTAAGAGCGTGCAGAAAGCTTTGTGTTCGCACCCATGAACCTGTCTCTCCATTGTCACCCAGACTAGCAACTTTCTCTCCTAACCCCGCCCCACTCCAGATGAGCCACGCCCCCCCCCCCCCCCCCCCCCCAACCCCCCAACCCCTCAGCCTCCATCAGTCTGTCATCGCCGCCCAGGGAACATCTGCAGAGCCTCGTGGAGCGATGACACATGGCTCAGATTAATAACAGGCCCGGAGCAGCTGCAGAACCGGCATTTATCCTCAGCCCGCCGCTCAGCGACAGCGATCACGCGAGCGGCCCATCCCGCTCTGAGCCTTCCTCACCATCATCCTCCCCTTTCTCTAAAGGGTTGCACCTTAATTGCTGCTCGCTCCTCAAAAGGCAGATTGACATCACGATGGCATGCGGTGCTGCGTGATGGGAAGCGCAGGCAGAACAAAGTGCACGGAACAAAGCAACAAAACAACAAAACAACGTGCTGACGGGCGTGAACATGCTGCAGCTCCTGAACCCATTGGCCCCGCCCACTCGGTCAGCGCCATCGCACCTGCAGGGGAAGCTCCACAACAACTAAACCCCCTTTTGTGGGCCTCTTGATCCCTCATCAGATGATTCCCCAGGCTCGACCCCGTGCTGGTCCCAGTGGACACATCCCAGTGTTTATGTGCACGTGTACACACACACACACACACACAGACACACACACATACACACGTGTATACACACACACACACACACACACACACACACCAGAGGGTGACGGAGAGAAAACAGAGGGTTCAAACACCTTTTGAGGGAAAGGTTCTCTATCAGATGACTTTTCTTCCTGTTGGGAGAAAGAAACACTTGTTGTGCCGTCACTGAGTGTGTGTGTGTGTGTGTGTGTGTGTGTGTGTGTGTGTGTGTGTGTGTGTGTGTGTGTGTTTAACCACTTTACTGGGAAAGTACGATGCCTGTCGACACCGTCTCTTTTGTTTATGGTCACTGTCAACAATCAATTCCATGAAACTTCCCACTGAGACAACACGCCTCCCAGCAGCTTATTAGCAGCCACACTGGTTTCTACCAGTTTGCATAAACAGAGCTTTTTATGGAAAGCTCTGGAGGACTTTACTGTGTTTATAACCTGCTTTCATAAATCGGTCTTCAACAGTGTTTACCCCCCCGGGAAGGAAAGGAAAACCAGTAGTCATGAGATCGGAATGACACGAGCAAAGTATCGGTGGACGACACAGAAAGGTGCTTGTGTCATTTACTGAAACAGTATTTGTGTTTACAAGTGCTGAAACGTTTCCATACTCAGCCCGTCTCCTAAAATATGACGTCTATCCTCATACAATGATTCATGTGAAATCATACGAAAAAGTTACTCCTCAGATTCAATGTCGTTTGGTTTCGGAAAAGATTGTGAAATACTTAAGTTTAGAAAAATATGCTGAAATACTGAGTTAGGTTTTGGAAAATATCGTGAAATACTTCGGAAAAAAGATAGTTGATTTGCGTTAAAATAACTACATAAGTTGCGTTACTTAAATACGAAAATTACGTGACAAATAAGTCCACGTTGACTTCTCGTTTCACACGAGGAACGAACAGATGAACAGCGGTTTTGTTTTAGCTGTTGCGTTTTTTCTTCTTTTTCAATTTCCACCGATAACCACACATTTAAACTGTTTATAAAATGACACCAAAACCCAGAATTTTCCTCAAAATGTAATTTAGAGAACGGTTTAGTTGTAACTGAAGGTAATGATGTTGTGTGTGTGTGTGTGGTTGTATTTCCCCCTCCAGGTGTGTGTGATCCTGGTACCTGTGTGATAGGCTCCTCCTCCGCGTCCTGAGTGTTTAAGACTGTGGCGGCGTTGTCGGCTCCCAGCAGCCTGCGAGCCATCTTCTCCTCATAGGTTAACTTCTGGAAGGATTAATGGAGTCAGGGGGAGGGGGCGGGGTTAGTGTGTGAGTTGCAGAACATACACACACACACACACACTTATACACACCATCGGCTAGCCGCTGTATTAATTCGACAGGTATGAAGAATGTAATTTGAGGCTGCATACGACAGGTCTTCCTCACCTGTTGCCCGTTGCTCATGCGCTCCTCCTTGAAGCGCAGTTTTCTCTCCAGGTCCTGGATGACGGCGTCCTTGGTCCCTTGGATGTCCGAGTCCGAGGCCATGCGCGGCGTCCTGGTGACCGAGGACTTCCTCGGGAACGCTTTGCTGCGAGGAGGGACGAGACAACAGAAACATGGGTCGAGGTTTGAAACGACCACAGACTCCTCCTCCCTCTCATGTCGACCCTTAGCATTCCTCGCCGTGTCTTCTTATCTCAGCAGGAATGCCGGGAGGGGAGGAGTTGAGTGAAGGCAGATGAAAACTAACTTACTGGCAGAGTTTAATAAGGCGGGATGACCTTGAGACAAAAACAAGGTCATTTCTCTCTCTGGGACGGCCTTCAGAAGAAATGTGCAGAACTCAAACCCAAATCTGAGTTTATTGGATTCTGACATCTTTCACTCTGACGTTTAAAAAGTTTAAAATTATGTTTAAAATGATGTTTCATGTGTGTTTTCAATATGCAAATGAGGCGTTATGTAATGTAACCTTTGGTGAATATATGAGAAATCTACAGACGCAAACAGACAAAGAAGTAAAATAAAAGTTTTCTTTCCTCTAGAATGAAAGAAAACGTTTTATGGAGGAAAAAAAGACTAAAATCTCTAAATTGATGTTTTTCCTGTCGTGTCTCTCATATAAATGACCATCTGTGTAGAGTAAGCCACAGAGGGAGGAGCCAGCAGAGGGAGGAGCCACAGAGGGAGGAGCCACAGAGGGAGGAGCCAGCAGAGGGAGGAGCCACAGAGGGAGGAGCCAGCAGAGCTACTCACATCGTCCCGTTGCCTTTCGGGAGCCCCAGGGCGTTGACCGTTGGACTGCCGGGCGAGGACGGCGAGGAGGGCAACACCGAGGACAGGAAGCTGGAGGCCGGAGACGGCGGGACGGAGGAGAACGGCGAGGACATGTCTGAGTAGGCCGGAGACATGGGGGCGGGCGGAGGAGGGGGAGGAGGGGGGGGAGGGAAGTCCTGGGCGGGGCCCGAAGGGGAGGACAGGTTACTGGAGCTGAAGAAGGGCGGAGGAGGAGGCGGGAAGGAGGGGGAGCTCGGGGACTCCTCGCCGCCGGCATGGCTGATGGGGGCCACGCTGATCCTGCCGAAGGGCTTGTGCGAGCTGGGGGGGGACAGCGGGGAGGCCAGGCTGGACCCCGAGGAGCCGGAGGACTGGGTGGCGTAGCCCGCCCTGCCGGGGCTCTGGGCGGCGATGAACTGCTTGGGCCGGGCGTAGTTGAAGGTGCTGGCCTGCATGGTGGCGCTGCTCTCCAGCTCCTGGAAGGAGGGAGGAGGTGGGAGGGGCGGAGAAGGCGGAGCAAGAGGAGGCACTTCCTGAGCCGGTCGCTGGGGCGGAGGCGAGACTTCCTGGCTCTGCGGTTCCTGTTCCTGCAGTTCCTGCTGCTGCCAGTGGGCTGCTTCCTGTTGCTCCAGGAGAATCTGGTCCTGCAGCAGCTTCAGCTGGGTCGCGTTCCTGCAGAAGCAAATAACACACTTATGAAAATATACAAAACCACACAGCTGTTGTCAGTTTACGCACAAAACCATTAACTGACTTCATGTTAGTCTATAGAGGAACTCCACCAGGTCACATGACTTCATGTTATCTATAGAGGAACTCCACCAGGTCACATGACTTCATGTTAGTCTATAGAGGAACTCCACCAGGTCACATGACTTCATGTTAGTCTATAGAGGAACTCCACCAGGTCACATGACTTCATGTTAGTCTATAGAGGAACTCCACCAGGTCACATGACTTCATGTTGGTCTATAGAGGAACTCCACCAGGTCACATGACTTCATGTTAGTCTATAGAGGAACTCCACCAGGTCACATGACTTCATGTTAGTCTATAGAGGAACTCCACCAGGTCACATGACTTCATGTTAGTCTATAGAGGAACTCCACCAGGTCACATGACTTCATGTTGGTCTATAGAGGAACTCCACCAGGTCACATGACTTCATGTTAGTCTATAGAGGAACTCCACCAGGTCACATGACTTCATGTTAGTCTATAGAGGAACTCCACCAGGTCACATGACTTCATGTTAGTCTATAGAGGAACTCCACCAGGTCACATGACTTCATGTTAGTCTATAGAGGAACTCCACCAGGTCACATGACTTCATTTTAGTCTATAGAGGAACTCCACCAGGTCACATGACTTCATGTTAGTCTATAGAGGAACTCCACCAGGTCACATGACTTCATGTTATCTATAGAGGAACTCCACCAGGTCACATGACTTCATGTTAGTCTATAGAGGAACTCCACCAGGTCACATGACTTCATGTTATCTATAGAGGAACTCCACCAGGTCACATGACTTCATGTTAGTCTATAGAGGAACTCCACCAGGTCACATGACTTCATGTTAGTCTATAGAGGAACTCCACCAGGTCACATGACTTCATGTTATCTATAGAGGAACTCCACCAGGTCACATGACTTCATGTTAGTCTATAGAGGAACTCCACCAGGTCACATGACTTCATGTTAGTCTATAGAGGAACTCCACCAGGTCACATGACTTCATGTTAGTCTATAGAGGAACTCCACCAGGTCACATGACTTCATGTTGGTCTATAGAGGAACTCCACCAGGTCACATGACTTCATGTTAGTCTATAGAGGAACTCCACCAGGTCACATGACTTCATGTTAGTCTATAGAGGAACTCCACCAGGTCACATGACTTCATGTTAGTCTATAGAGGAACTCCACCAGGTCACATGACTTCATGTTGGTCTATAGAGGAACTCCACCAGGTCACATGACTTCATGTTAGTCTATAGAGGAACTCCACCAGGTCACATGACTTCATGTTAGTCTATAGAGGAACTCCACCAGGTCACATGACTTCATGTTAGTCTATAGAGGAACTCCACCAGGTCACATGACTTCATGTTAGTCTATAGAGGAACTCCACCAGGTCACATGACTTCACGTCTCCTCCACTAAGCTGAAGGAGGACTAGAGTCCTAGTGAGGACACTCAGTCGTCTCCTGTTGACTCTTCAAGATTCACCAGAGGGGCGTTCACTGACCTGTTTAATATCGTAAATCTAAACACCCAAATGTCTTCTGCTCGTGTTAAACAGACTTTAGTTTAGACATCAAACCAAAACACACACATGCTGACTCATTGCTGCTGCTCTCTTTCTGAAGGATGACATCAGCACGTGGTTTCTCCAGTTTAACTGTTTTTCATCTGGTGTGTGTGTGTGTGTGTGTGTGTGTGTGTGAGAGTTCTGGGAAGGAAACCGCTGCACCAGCAGTACGAGCTGATAGGTTATCAGCCTCTAACCTTTCAAAAAGCCTGTTGACAATAAACCAGTATGGTAAAGGACCAGCGCCCCATATGGACTGAGAAGACCCCATATGGACTGGGAAGACCCCATATGGACTGGGAAGACCCCATATGCACTGGCGTGGCGGTCCAGCCTGGTGGTCACCGCTCTGAAAGTCGTTTTCATTTACTTTATTAAAGCCACAAGACAGAAGTGAACTAGAAGGTCTGGAGCAGCACCAGGAGCTATGAACCCTCAGAGATCTGCATCCTGGTCTGCGTGTTGTCAGGAGTCCACCAGGACCACGAGGTCACGTGGCCCCCAAATCGGTTCCAGATGTTGAATAATTAGTGGAGTCTTTGGACTATTTTTCATCTGTGAGACTGCGGAGAAGCCCCCTCTCCCCCTTTAGCCTCCCTCCCCCCCCTTTAGCCTCCCCCCTCTTTAGCCTCCCCCCCTTTAGCCTCCCTCCCCCCCCTTTAGCCTCCCTCTCCCCCTTTAGCCTCCCTCTCCCCTTTAGCCTCCCTCTCCCCCCTTTAGCCTCCCTCCCCCCCCTTTAGCCTCCCTCTCCCCCTTTAGCCTCCCTCCCCCCCCCTTTAGCCTCCCTCTCCCCCCTTTAGCCTCCCTCTCCCCCTTTAGCCTCCCTCTCCCCCCTTTAGCCTCCCTCCCCCCCCTTTAGCCTCCCTCTCCCCCTTTAGCCTCCCTCTCCCCCCTTTAGCCTCCCTCCCCCCCCTTTAGCCTCCCTCTCCCCCTTTAGCCTCCCTCTCCCCCTTTAGCCTCCCTCTCCCCCCTTTAGCCTCCCTCCCCCCCCTTTAGCCTCCCTCTCCCCCTTTAGCCTCCCTCTCCCCCTTTAGCCTCCCTCTCCCCCTTTAGCCTCCCTCTCCCCCCTTTAGCCTCCCTCCCCCCCCTTTAGCCTCCCTCTCCCCCCTTTAGCCTCCCTCCCCCCGTTAGCCCCTCCCCCATAACCAACCCCAGTGGGTTTTCCACCAAGCTGACGATCCAACATTATTTTCAGTGTACACACAATCGATCCCCCCCCCCCCCCCCTCCCCCTCCCCCTCCCCCTCCCTTCATTTTTTCTTTACATTCTCCCAAACAGCTCTCCTGTTCAGACCAGAAGCTTTACAGGAATAGTTTGGCTCCGGCTCTGCAGCCGCTTCAATTCCTTTTTTGGCTCGGAGCGTCTGCTCCAGCAGAGGAAACACACTTCATTTCCTCGCCGCCTCATCCCTCTCCTCCTCCTCCCCTCCTCCTCCTCCCCCTCCCCCTCACACTGCCTCAGCATGAAACTCCTCAAACTTAAATGTCTTTTTTGACGTTTGCTGAATGCTGTAAATAAAGCAGCGGATCGTTTCCTTAAAAGGAAACTGTCTCTCTGGTCAATAAACCCCTGATTCACAATCAAGTAATCCATATGCAGTTAAGTTATGAAAATGCTTCTAAATACAATTAAAAGAGAAGAATTATAATGTGTATAAAAGTGTTAATTAATTGAATTAATTGAATTTATATAATGTAATTGTTAAACCTTAACTCCACTTTTTGTTGTTGCTTAATTAAGGTTAATACAAACTTTATTGTGAGTTTATTAACAGTTAACTATGCTTTTGCAGCTACTGGATCTAAACAAGAACAATGCCTCGTTAACGTTAATTAATCCTTTATTAAGCACTTAATACCAGTTAACTGCTTTCTGCCTCTTCTTCAGACGTTTGTTACGGTTCATATTTGACGGCGCATGTAAACATGTAAAGGTCACTTGTGTCATTTGCAGCTGCATGAATAGTTTTATGGTTTTATGGCCACTTCAGGATTTACACCAAGTGAAGGTCACCCCCCACACGACAGGCCTCTTCCTGCTCAAACCGGATCCTCGAGCCGAAGCGATCACAACGTATCTACAAGCGTCCGGAGAGGCGGCGCAGACCTCCATCGCTTGTTCTTTGTCTCTGCGGCGGCGAATTAGAAGGGAAGTTTTCCTCCGTCGCCATGCCAACGGCTGTGTTTTGCTGCTCTGGTCCGAGCCAACTGGCCCACAGAGCGACTCAGAAGTACTCTGATGTCTCTCCATCTCCCTCTCTCTCTCTCTCTGCTTCGATGTCTTACTTTCTTTTTTTCATCCCGAATTTTGGTGGTTAAAAATAGGCCGAGCAGTTATATCGTTTTCCCTTTTCATGCCGAAAAATACTTTCCTTGGGCTGATCCTGTCTGCAAAGGAGAGGAAAGGAAAGTAAAGGAGAGGAAAGGAGAGGAGAGGAGAGGAGAGGAAAGGAAAGGAAAGGAGAGGAAAGGAGAGGAGAGGAGAGGAAAGGAAAGGAAAGTAAAGGAGAGGAAAGAGGAATCTGGTCTTGAGAAACTCTTTTGTTTCTCTCCCTCCAGTTCCTCCATGGAAAGCTCAGTAAACAGATCCAGGAACAGCTTTGCTTAATTGAAAGCGTGTTTTTACGGCCCGGTGATATACCGGTCAGACGTGCCAGGCGCAGTGGGGCTCGACCCACCGGCTGCATCTTGCATCAATAAAGAAGCCTCAACATCTGAAACAGGCCGTGTTTACTCGCTGCCGCTTGTTTGTGCTTCCTGAACAATAACGACCCGGTGCCGCCGCCTAGCGGGTGTGTTTACCATCCGCCGCCTAGCGGGTGTGTTTACCATCAACCGCCTAGCGGGTGTGTTTACCATCCACCGCCTAGCGGGTGTGTTTACCATCCACCGCCTAGCGGGTGTGTTTACCATCCGCCGCCTAGCGGGTGTGTTTACCATCCGCCGCCTAGCGGGTGTGTTTACCATCAACCGCCTAGCGGGTGTGTTTACCATCCACCGCCTAGCGGGTGTGTTTACCATCCACCGCCTAGCGGGTGTGTTTACCATCAACCTCCTAGCGGGTGTGTTTACCATCAACCGCCTAGCGGGTGTGTTTACCATCCACCGCCTAGCGGGTGTGTTTACCATCCACCGCCTAGCGGGTGTGTTTACCATCAACCTCCTAGCGGGTGTGTTTACCATCAACCGCCTAGCGGGTGTGTTTACCATCAACCTCCTAGCGGGTGTGTTTACCATCCGCCGCCTAGCGGGTGTGTTTACCATCCGCCGCCTAGCGGGTGTGTTTACCATCCGCCGCCTAGCGGGTGTGTTTACCATCAACCTCCTAGCGGGTGTGTTTACCATCAACCGCCTAGCGGGTGTGTTTACCATCCACCGCCTAGCGGGTGTGTTTACCATCCACCGCCTAGCGGGTGTGTTTACCATCAACCTCCTAGCGGGTGTGTTTACCATCAACCGCCTAGCGGGTGTGTTTACCATCCACCGCCTAGCGGGTGTGTTTACCATCAACCTCCTAGCGGGTGTGTTTACCATCCGCCGCCTAGCGGGTGTGTTTACCATCCGCCGCCTAGCGGGTGTGTTTACCATCCGCCGCCTAGCGGGTGTGTTTACCATCCGCCGCCTAGCGGGTGTGTTTACCATCCACCGCCTAGCGGGTGTGTTTACCATCAACCGCCTAGCGGGTGTGTTTACCATCAACCGCCTAGCGGATGTGTTTACCATCCACCGCCTAGCGGGTGTGTTTACCATCAACCGCCTAGCGGGTGTGTTTACCATCAACCTCCTAGCGGGTGTGTTTACCATCAACCGCCTAGCGGGTGTGTTTACCATCCACCGCCTAGCGGGTGTGTTTACCATCCACCGCCTAGCGGGTGTGTTTACCATCAACCTCCTAGCGGGTGTGTTTACCATCAACCGCCTAGCGGGTGTGTTTACCATCCACCGCCTAGCGGGTGTGTTTACCATCAACCTCCTAGCGGGTGTGTTTACCATCAACCGCCTAGCGGGTGTGTTTACCATCAACCGCCTAGCGGGTGTGTTTACCATCAACCTCCTAGCGGGTGTGTTTACCATCAACCTCCTAGCGGGTGTGTTTACCATCAACCTCCTAGCGGGTGTGTTTACCATCAACCTCCTAGCGGGTGTGTTTACCATCAACCTCCTAGCGGGTGTGTTTACCATCAACCTCCTAGCGGGTGTGTCTAACATCCTGCAGCTGGGCGGACAGACGGAGACGTTTTATTAGAACTCGGCCAGCTGATGACAGGACGCAGGCAGAGAGAGGGGGAGAAACAGGAAGTAGTTGAGTACATAGCCAGTTCTGTAAACAACAACAACACAAACTGAGGACGCGCTGTTCGCTTTGTAAAACAGAAAAGGTGCGATTACCTGCGAGGGCAGCGTGCACTTTAGTGGGTGTTTGTGGCCACGTTTCTGTGTGTTTGCATTACAACTCTGAGTGTGTGTGTGTGTGTGTGTGTGTGTGTGTGTGTGTGTGTGTGTGTGTGTGTGTTTCTGCAAACATACCGTGGCTTAGCAACGAGACGACCTTGCCTTGTTGTCAATGATTTATAAACCTAAATAGTCAAATTGAGCTCCGGTTTCACACCTACAACACAAACATGACATCATCGACGAGGCTTCATGCTGATTTAATGCACAGATTAACTCACGAGGCTGCACACACTCCTGCACACACTCCTGCACACACTCCTGCACACCTTCTAGTCACGCAAAAGCAAAAAGGTGTAGATGTTGTTTTTGTTTGTTTTTCTTTCACACCTGGTCCACAGCTCCCTCACTCGCGATTCGCCACCGAGTGTTGCGTCATCACTCTCAACAGGAAGTGTGTGATGCCCGCGAGCGGCAGACAGGCGGGGCATGTGAGCAACACCAGCGTGATTGACAGGAAGAAATGCTCGATTGTGTCACCGTCTTAACTGGAAATGTGTCACGTTTACTAAAGTAAAGACACCCGCATGTGTCAGGTTTTCCCTCCTGACTCCGGTTCTCCCTCCTGACTCTGGCTCACCCTCCTGACTCCGGTTCTCCCTCCTGACTCCGGTTCTCCCTCCTGACTCCGGCTCCCCGTCCTGACTCTGGCTCCCCGTCCTGACTCTGGCTCACCCTCCTGACTCCGGCTCACCCTCCTGACTCCGGTTCTCCCTCCTGACTCCGGTTTTCCCTCCTGACTCCGGTTCTCCCTCTTGACTCCGGTTTTCCCTCCTGACTCCGGTTCTCCCTCTTGACTCCGGTTCTCCCTCCTGACTCCGGTTTTCCCTCCTGACTCCGGTTCAACCTCCTGACTCCGGTTCTCCCTCCTGACTCCGGTTCTCCCTCTTGACTCTGGTTTTCCCTCTTGACTCCGGTTCTCCCTCCTGACTCCGGTTCTCCCACCTGACTCCGGTTCAACCTCCTGACTCCGGTTCTCCCTCCTGACTCCGGTTCTCCCTCCTGACTCCGGTTCTCCCTCTTGACTCCGGTTCTCCCTCCTGACTCCGGTTCTCCCTCCTGACTCCGGTTCACCCTCCTGACTCCGGTTCTCCCTCCTGACTCCGGTTCTCCCTCCTGACTCCGGTTCTCCCACCTGACTCCGGTTCAACCTCCTGACTCCGGTTCTCCCTCCTGACTCCGGTTTTCCCTCCTGACTCCGGTTCTCCCTCTTGACTCCGGTTCTCCCTCTTGACTCCGGTTCTCCCTCCTGACTCCGGTTCTCCCACCTGACTCCGGTTCAACCTCCTGACTCCGGTTCTCCCTCCTGACTCCGGTTCTCCCTCTTGACTCCGGTTTTCCCTCTTGACTCCGGTTCTCCCTCCTGACTCCGGTTCTCCCACCTGACTCCGGTTCAACCTCCTGACTCCGGTTCTCCCTCCTGACTCCGGTTCTCCCTCCTGACTCCGGTTTTCCCTCCTGACTCCGGTTCTCCCTCTTGACTCCGGTTCTCCCTCTTGACTCCGGTTCTCCCTCCTGACTCCGGTTCTCCCTCCTGACTCCGGTTCACCCTCCTGACTCTGGTTTTCCCTCCTGACTCCGGTTCTCCCTCCTGACTCCGGTTCTCCCTCCTGACTCCCTTGACCCACAAGAGCAAAAGGGAACCCAACTTCCAGAGAACATTCAACGTGTTCTCCCTCTGTAGCCTTTGTTCTCCTGGTGGCCTTAACGTACTTCCAACCCCTCTCCTCCCCGGTTCCCCCCCTCGGTTCTCTGGCTCTAATTGCACACACACCACATAAAACAGAACCAGACTGTTTTCCTTCACCCCCCTTAAAAAACGTAGAGCGTTCTTCTTATTCAGCCACTTTCTCCTGCCCTACTTTCTTTCTTTCCTCTACTATTATTTCTCTCTCTCTCTCTGGGCTCATATTTCACATCCAAGTGGAGGTGAAGAGGGCTTTCAACAATCAGCAAGCTTTTCTCTATACACCTCCACCCCCTCACTCCTTCACCTCTCGCTCTTTCCGTCTGAGTGATACAGTGTTTTTTTCTTCTCTCCAGCAGGAATGCTGAAGACATTCTTCCCTGGATTGGAGTGGGGAAAGACATTGCCATCAAATGGGATTAGCAGCAGGAGAGGGGGAGGAGAGGAGGAGGAAAGTGGAGGGGAAGAAGAAGAAGAAGAAGAAGAAGAAGAAGAAGAAGAAGAAGAAGAAGAAGAAGAAGAGAAAGAGTGAGATGAGTAAGACTTTCTCAGACTCTATTGTGTGAACTAATCCATCCGACTCCAGCGAGGAGCTCTGCAAACAAAATGAACCTCACGTTACAGACGGAGGCTGAAAGGACTTCAGAGAGGTTCTCTATCCCCTCTTCCCCCCCTCTCTCCCTCTCACTCCCTCTCTCTCCCTCTATCTCTCTCTCTCCCTCTCTCTCTCTCTCTCTCCCTCTCTATCTCTCTCTCTCCCTCTCTCTCTCTCTCTCTCCCTCTCTCTCTCCCTCTCTCTCTCTCTGAACCCAGTGCACCTTCTCCTGAGCCTCTCAGAGATGAATGGGTGTCACTCGGGCCTCTCAGAGTAAACCACACTCCCATTCTGAAAACATGTGATTTAAACATTAACGTGCTGGTAAGCCAGGGAGGGGGGGAGGGAGGGGGGGGGGGGGGGGGGAGTCCTTATTCCAAATCAACTCTTCGCTCTCTGTCGTCCTCTATTCCCCCTTAATTAGAATTTAATGACAAAGTACTTTTTTCAAATTTCAAGAAAAGTTTATAAATAAAAAAAGTTTTCTCCCGACAACTTCACAGAGTTATAAATGAAAGAGAAGCTTTTCTGAAACTCCCTGATCCCGAACCTCGTCCCTGATCCCGTCCCTTATCCCGACCCTCGTCCCGACCCTCGTCCCTGATCCCGTCCCTCATCCCGAACCCCGTCCCCCTAACCCTCATCCCTCATCCCGACCCCCGTCCCTCATCCTCGAGAGGCGCTGCCGCTCTCCACCTAACAACCAGAGCTCGTTACCTCGGTGATGTCCGTGTGTCGGTGAGCAGCAGCGTCGGTATTCCCTGCAGGAGAGCGGACGCGTCGGTGCCGCTGCCAGGTGTGAGCAGCAGATATAGAGCCGAGCCGGACCGTCTCTCTCTCTCTCTCTCTCTCTCGCTCTGCATGAGTCAGTCTGTCTGCTAGCTCCGCCTCTTCACAATAAAAGCCGCCCCAGCCTGCCTGAGACCAGCCCCCCTTTCAGAATAAGAGCTCTTCTAAAGCGGTCAGGAATCCCCCCAAAACAACAGCAGCCTTCAGTCACAGAAAATAAAATGTCTTCATAAGCGGAGCAGACAAAGAAAAGGGCTTCATAAGAGGAGCAGACAAAGAAAAGGGCTTCATAAGAGGAGCAGACAAATAAAAGGGCTTCATAAGAGGAGCAGACAAATAAAAGGGCTTCATAAGAGGAGCAGACAAACCATATTCTATTATATTCAGATTTCTTTGCTCGTCCCTTTGTGAACACATTAATATTCTCCTGACGGAACAGAGGGATGATGGAGGAGAAGAACGGTTCCCATCAGGTTCAGGTGTCATGAAACGTGTCCGTCAGGAAATAAAATCCAGGAGGAAACTCCCTCCACACAGAGACGTCTGAGCATGATGACGATGATGAAGATCATGATAACAATAATAATAGTTTTATGGAAGCAACATGAGTCATGGAGACAACCACACGGATCTGGTTTCCATCAGCAAAGCGTGTGTCCACAAATCCTGGCGTTCCTCAATGAAGGAATTCTCCTCATTGTTGTGGGATGAAACTGAATCCTGGTTTTCTTCTGAAGAATAAATCATTTCTATTTCTGGGGAGAGCAGCGCCTCTATTCTTAGAGCGATGAGCGTTTTCCAGATGAGTCACGGTGTTGATGGGGGGGGGGGGGCATCTCTATTGTGAAAGGCCCAAACATTACAACTTATTTTAAGAAATATTACCAATGTACTTCTCATTGGGTCTAATTGGCAGATTTCTTAACTTATTATTAACAAAAGTTTTGAAACGGCTCTTTTGTGGCTCCAGTATGTTTTGGTGGAATTTATCAGCATTGTTTATGATATATTAATTTTCATTATCATTGTTGAGTTATGTATTTTTGTTGTAATTTGTGTGTTTTTCTTTTATTATTTTGGCCGGGATGAGAAGTGACGTGAATTGTTTTCATAAGTGTGTATGTTATTGTTGGGAGAGGTCACAGAGGTCACAGAGGTCACTGAGGTCACCCCCCCCCCCCCCCCGGAGGTGCGAGTCATCCCGCGATGCGCTGACTCGTTGATTCATTGGCAAGTCAGTCTGGATCTCTGTGTGTGTGTGTGTGTGAGTGAGAAAGAGAGAGAGAGAGAGTGTCTGTGTGTGTGTGTGTGCGTGTGTGTGTGCGTGTGCGTGTGCGTGTGCGTGTGTGTGTGAGTGAGAAAGAGAGAGAGAAAGAGTGTCTGTGTGTGTGTGCGTGTGTGTCTCAGTGTTTAACATACCAGGGTGTTCTTTCCTAGGAAACGCACAGTGTGCTTTCTATGAGGGGATCATTGAGGCCTGTTAGTTTCCATGCTGTCAACTCACACACACGCACACGCGCACGCGCAGACGCACGCACACACACACACACACACACACACACACACACACACACACACACACACACACACACACACACACACACACACACACACACACACACACACACACACGCACACACACAGACACGCACGCACGCACGCACGCACGCACGCACGCACGCACGCACGCACGCACACACACACACACACACACACACACACACACACACACACACACAGACACAGATTTCTTTTCATCTCTCTGTGTTATGAAGGTCAGCTCTGACAACTCTCTTCCTTATTTGGAAAGCTTCTCCGCTCCTCCGGGTCACGGAGCCGACCGACCAATCAGGTGGTCCGTGGCTCGGCCTCTCAGCCAATCCCGAGTCTCCCATGTCCTTGTAAGGCCTGCCCACCCCTCACTCTGGAGGCTGCTGTGAGGCCATCTGCCTCCTGGTGTCTCCACTGACTTCATTGTAGATGTTCCTCTCTCCTCCGGGGGCCGGTACCCACCGGGGAACCGATCCCCGGTCAGTGTTCTAGCTCCCGGGGAACCGATCCCCGGTCAGTGTTCTAGCTCCCGGGGAACCGATCCCCGGTCAGTGTTCTAGCTCCCGGGGAACCGATCCCCGGTCAGTGTTCTAGCTCCCGGGGAACCGATCCCCGGTCAGTGTTCTAGCTCCCGGGGAACCGATCCCCGGGCAGTGTTCTAGCTCCCGGGGAACCGATTCCCGGTCAGTGTTCTAGCTCCCGGTGCGCCGCTCGCTCCGCGGGAAGCAACCGCAAGCAACACCTCCACAAGAAAGTGATTGTTAACTTCATTAGAGTTCACAAGCTCGTAAACACAAACACGGCTGAGAGGAAGCTGCGTCACGGAGCTGGAATGAAGGAATGAGGCCCTTTAACACCAGAGAATGTGTGTGTGTGTGTGTGTGTGTGTGTGCGTGTGTGTGTGTGTGTGTGTGTGTGTGTGCGTGGTCTTACGGATATTACTTTGTTGGGCCCGGAGACCGGGAGCACACCAACGGTATGGGGCCCTCCTCCCTCGTGGGGCCCAAAATGGTGGGCCCCACACCGATTTTGATTTAAATAAGCTCAGGAGCCTCCCCTGATATGCCTGTTGCTTTTTTTAAACAAGTCCCACAAAGTGCCAAAATATGGAAAAGTGTGTGTAATGTGTGTGTGGAATTCATGCTCTCTTCCGCCCCTGGTGGTATGATGGTGCTGGTGCAGCGGATACACACACTTCCGGTTGTGTGTGTATATTTCCCGCGATTTCCAATCTCGCGAGATTTAAGGTAAAGTCTCATTGAACGGTTCCCGCGAGATCGGGATCTCACGGGATCTCTGTTTTACCAGCCAGGTGCCATGTTGAAACATCTAACCCAGGAACTTCTTCTCTAAGGTAGGTTTACTTTATTTAATATTACTTTGTCAACTTTCTCAACGGAGTGAATACTCGCAAGAACCCGAGGGTTGTTCGTTTAGTGACGAGGGCACTAAACACGTTTAATTCGGCCGGATGTTGCCTCCGGTGTCTCAGGCCGTAACGTGAGTTCGCCCGGTAACATGCACTGCCGATAGCACGAATTGCCAGCCTCCCCAAACCTCCGGTATACACGTAAGAAAGCTTTATATGCTTAATGTGTTTTCCGTTTTAATTCGGCGGGATGTTGGGGCAATGGCGATGTCGGTAAACGCGTAGTTTGGTCTCTCAAGCGGTCACGTAGTCGCGTAGTTTGGTCTCTCAAGCCGAGTTCGCCGTCCGCCCGTTAACATGTATAGCTCATAGCAGGAGCTCTCTCGCTAACCAAAACCTCCGGTATTACATGTAATGAAGCGTTATGTGTTTAATGTGTTTTCCGTTTTAATTCGACTGGTTGTCAGTGTGTGTTTATAACTATGTGGGTGTGAACGTGGTGCTGGCTCACGGCCGGAGAAGCTACTTCCGGTTTTAGCTGCGCGAGGTAAACAAACACACGGCACGTGAAGCTGACAATGTTAACCAGATAGTGTAATAAGAGTCTATGTCTGAACCGTGAATACATTAAGGGGCTGGACACTCTTCTTACGCAGTTGCTTATTCAGTAATTGAATGAGCTCTGTGCATGAATTGTTGAATAATATTGCACAAATACTAAGACGTAAAATTAATAATTCAGACTAAAAGGAACAAAGTTGGCGATAAATTGTGTGTGTGAATAGATTTATAATATCACTGCTTCATCTAGAGCACGATACATCTGATTTAACTACAAGTGTATTCTGTTATATGAATCTATTGCAGGTGTATGACATCATATTGGCCTTATTGGTTCAGCTGTAACCCTCACACTGTAAAACAGACTTGGGGTCAAAACGAAAATATATTCATTGATGTGTGTCACCTTCTTGAGCAGTGTGACGTGTCGTGTCGTGTCTTACAGTCACAGGACTGGATGCAGTGTTACTTTGCTCCGGTTACTTTTTTAATGCTGTGATGATTATAAGCTATGAAAGTAAACTTTCTGACTGCTTTAGAATTATGTTTTCATATTTATTATTTGCCCATAAGTTTTACACAACTGGAATAATACGGTTAACATATTGTCATACACAACACTATAAATACAACTGCAATACATTAACATTTCCTAGTGAAACATTACAGCTAGTGTATCTATGGGTGTCCATGTGATCTTTCAGATCTATATTAGTTTTTGCTTTTTATTTGAATTCCAGGTGACAAACGACCAGGCTCCTGCTGTGGAGGTGGAGAGTAAGACGCCTTTAGTTCTGACTTCCCATGACGAATTGAACACAAATGAAGCTACAGACCAGGTAATGGAGTAATGTACACAGTCAAAGTCAGCTTTATTGTCAATTTTTACATATGTGCAAACATACAAAAGATTGAAAGTACGTTTCTCTTCTGTCCAACAATAAGTGAATAATAATAATAATAAAGTGCAAAAAGGTTTAAAGACTATGTGTATGTCAGCAACAGACAGAGTTCAGCAGCATTTAGACGTGTGTGTCTAAAGAGGACGGAGTGGGAGGGTGGGGAGAGAGTTCAGCTTCCTGACAGCCTGGTGGATGAAGCTGTTGGACAGCCTGGTGGTGCGAGCCCGGAGGCTCCGGTATCTCCTACCGGAGGGCAGGAGGCTGAAGAGACCGTGTGAGGGGTGGCAGGAGTCGCTCACAATCATGGTCACTTTGTGGGTGAGGCGGGTGTCATATATGTCCTGCAGGGAGGGGAGGGGGGGGAGTGAGGCACCAATGATCCGTCCAGCTGCATTCACTATGCACTGCAGGGCTTTCCTGTTGTAGTCTGTGCAGCTTCCGCCCCACACAGTGATGCTGCTGGTCAGGATGCTCTCAATGGTGCCACGGTAGAAGGTGCACATGATGGATGGGGGGCTTCCTGCTTTCCTCAGCTTGCGGATGAAGTAGAGACGCCTCTGTGCCTTCTTTGCCAGCGATGACGTGTTGGCTGTCCAGGAGAGGTCCTCGCTGATGTCCACCCCCAGGAATTTGGTGTTGTTGACTCGCTCAATGTCCGCACCGTTGATGGTCAGTGGTGGGTGAGTGTGCCCTTTCCGGAAGTCAACAACAATCTCCTTGGTCTTGCTGTAGTTGAGCAGGAGGTTGTTGTCTCCGCACTACTGCGGAGGGGCCCCTGTACTCAGTGTGATGCTGCTCGAGGTGTTGTTGCCGACACGTACTGCTTGTGGCCTCTCACTGAGGAAGTCCAGCAGCCAGTTACACAGCGAGGCGTTGAGTCCCAGCTGGTCAAGTTTGCAGATGAGTTGTTTTGAGATGATGGTGTTGAATGCTGAACTAAAGTATATGAACAGCATTCTCACATATGAGTCTTTTTTGTCCAGGTGGGTGAGGGCTGGGTGGAGAGCAGAGCAGATTGCATCCTCCGTGAACCGTTTGGGACGATATGCAAACTGGAAGGGTCCAGGGTGGGGGGGAGAATGGATTTGATGTGTGACATGACTAGTCGTTCAAAGCACTTCATGATTATGGGGGTAAGTGCCACTGGATGATAGTCATTGAAGCAGGATGGAGTGGATTTCTTTGGCACAGGTATGATGGTGGTGGCCTTGAAGCACGATGGAACAACAGCTTGTCTCAGAAGTGTTGAAGACATCCGTGAAGACGTCCTTAAGCTCCTCTGCGCAGTCCCTCAACACACGACCAGGGATGTTGTCTGGACCTGTTGCCTTGCGGGTGTTGATAGTGGAGTGAGTCCTCTTCACGCTGGCAGCAGACACGCACAGGACCTGGTCATGGGGAGGGGGCGGAGTCTTGTGTGGACGAGTGCTGTTCTGTGCTTCAAACCGTGCAAAGAAACTGTTGAGGTCGTTAAGCAGAGAGATGTTGCTGTTGCAGGTCTGTGGCGCGGGTTTATAGTCTGTGATGGTCTGGATGCCCTGCCACAGGCTCTGTGTGTCTCTGCTGTCTTTGAAGTGACAGGTTATCTTGTTTGTGTAATCCTGTTTTGCTTTCCTGATGCTGTGGCACAGGTTGGCTCTCGCTGTTCTCAGGTCCATTTCGTCCCCGGCTCTGAAGGCTTTGTTCCTGGCCCTCAGGAGCCGGTGGACTTCCCCTGTCAGCCACGGCTTCTGGTTAGCCCGAGTGGTGATGGTCTTTACGTGGGTCACATCATCAATGCACTTACTAATGTAAGAAGTAACAGTGTCTGTGTACTCCCCAATGTCTGTGTGGTTGTTGTATGTGGCTGCCTGCTTAAACATTTCCCAGTCTGTTGAGCAGAAGCAGTCTTGGCCACACCCGGACCTGCTTCAGAACCGGTCTGGAGACGTTCACTCTGGGTCTGTATGCTGGCATTAGCATGACGGTGATGTGGTCAGAGAGTCCTATGTGGGGGAGGGGGGAGGCCTTGTACGTTCCTTTGTGTGTTGTGTAGACCAGATCCAAAATGTTGTCCCCTCTTGTTGGGAAACTCATGTGACATATAGGGTTCTGCTGCCAGCCTCCTGCCAGCTTCCTGCATTGAGCCCCTCTGCAACAGGGGGGCTTTTTTTAGACAAACTGCTAGTCAAGTATCAAGCACCAAGGCAAGTTATTTGCTAGCATTTAAATTAGCAAAAGCCAGCAAGCCTTTCTCTTAAGGGGAGTTTTTGAAAGAATGCATGGTAGAGACAGCAGGTCTCTTGTGTCCAGAGAGCAAAAACAAATTTTAAAAATTGAGTTCATCACGCATGACAGCGTGTAGAACTAATTGACGAAGACTTAGCCAGCAAGTTAAACAAAAAAGCTGAGTCATTTAAGTTATATTCGTTAGTAAGTAATGTAAGTTCTCTTTACTTTTTAGTTATTGGCTTTTACTTATAATTTATATTGGTTCACACAAACACTCTCTATCCATCTGATACTGGCCCGGCCCGTCTGTCAAATTTTAAAAGTCAATGTGGCCCCTGAGCCAAAAAGTTTGCCCACCCCTGATTTACAGAGTATTTTGAATATGAACAAGTGCAGCACCCTACATGTTGTTGTGAGGCATGTTAGACCTCTAGAATAGACCATGCACTCGGTTTTAAGTTATAGGCTGTTTCAAAAATCTTTTTCGCATAAGCTCATTTTTGCAACTTGTGAGTATCTCAACATGCATCATTACTATAATTTCTAAATGTAGTACTTTTTTCCAATCTTAATTCCAGCTGACAAACAATCAGGCTCCTGCAGTGGAGACAGAGACGCCTTTAGATCTGGCTTCCCATGACAAATTGGAAACAAAAGAAGCTAAAGACCAGGTAAGGAGTAATATACACACTGTTGTCACAAGCTATTTATGTTGACCTGTACACAATGTAGTTCTATTGGCAAGATAGGGATGTGTTCACATTGTTTTGATGCAGCGTTTCAGTCAAGTTACTCATTGGGTTATATGATGGACATCAGATTGAGGGATCAGATTTAATCTGAAACGCATATATCCAATCTTGCAGCCATGGAGCCACTTAACCTCACACACACGTTGGTTTCTAGTCTATCCTTATGGGGCCCTTGAGGTAAAAGAACATTCTCCATTGCAGGCGCTAATATGTTTTTGAGAGATAACCTCACACATGTTGGTTTCTAGTCTATCCTTATGGGGCCCTGACGTTTTATTCAAAGCATAAGTGAATTTACATAATTTTAACAACCCATTTTAGAGTCTAATCTCCATTTATTATATATGTAATGTTACACTTTGTTACCTGTTGTGTGTTTAAAAAGGATATTTTGGTTATGAACCAGTCCAGCCCCCTATATGTTGTTGTGAGACATGTTAGACCTCAAGAATAGACCATCCCACTCACTCAGCTTTAAGTTATATGCTGTTTTAGAAACTGTTTTCACATAAGCTAACTTTTGTAACTTGTAAATATCTTCCCAAACACCATTACTATAAATTCTTAATGCGTCCTTGTTTTCAATCTGAATTCCAGGTGACAAACTATCAGGCTGCTGCTGTGGCAATAGAGATGGAGACATTTCCTTCAGATCTGACTTCCCATGAGGAATCACACAGAAGAAGCAACAGCCCAGGTAAAGGAGTGGTGTACACACTGTTTACACCAAGTATTTATGTTGACCTGTAGACTATGTGGTTCTATTATCAACATAGGGATGTGTTCACAATGCTCTTCTGATGCAGCGTGTCAGTCAGGTTACTCGTTGTTATTTGATTGACTTCAGATTGAGGGATCAGACTTAATCTGAAACGCATATATCTAGCATTGTAGCCATAGAGCCAGTTAACCACACACACACATTCTGGTTTTTATATCCTTATGGGGCCCTGTCGTTTTATTTAAACTATAAGTGACTTTACATCATTTTAACAACACATTTTAGAATGTAATCTCAAGGTATTACAAGTGTAATTGTATACCTACTAAGATGGTGCATGTTTAAAAAAGTTATTTTTAACATGCTCCATTGGAGGCCCTAATATGTTGTTAAGAGTTAACAGCCGTACACATGTTGGTTTCTAGTCTATCCTTATGGGGCCCTGACGTTTTATTCAAACTATAAGTGACTTTATATCATTCAAACAACACATTTCAGGATCCAACCTCAAGTTATTGCAGGTGTAATTGTACACTTACTGAGCTGTTGCATGTATAAAAGAGGTAGTTTGAACATTCCCCATTGCAGGCCCTAATATGTTGTTGATAGATAACCTCACACATGTTGGTTTCTAGTCTATCCTTATGGGGCCCTGGCATTTTATTCAAAGCATAAGTGAATTTACATAATTTTAACAACCCATTTTAGAGTCTAATCTCCATTTATTATATATGTAATGTTACACTTTGTTACCTGTTGTGTGTTTAAAAAGGATATTTTGGTTATGAACCAGTCCAGCCCCCTATATGTTGTTGTGAGACATGTTAGACCTCAAGAATAGACCATCCCACTCACTCAGCTTTAAGTTATATGCTGTTTTAGAAACTGTTTTCACATAAGCTAACTTTTGTAACTTGTAAATATCTTCCCAAACACCATTACTATAAATTCTTAATGCGTCCTTGTTTTCAATCTGAATTCCAGGTGACAAACTATCAGGCTGCTGCTGTGGCAATAGAGATGGAGACATTTCCTTCAGATCTGACTTCCCATGAGGAATCACACAGAAGAAGCAACAGCCCAGGTAAAGGAGTGGTGTACACACTGTTTACACCAAGTATTTATGTTGACCTGTAGACTATGTGGTTCTATTATCAACATAGGGATGTGTTCACAATGCTCTTCTGATGCAGCGTGTCAGTCAGGTTACTCGTTGTTATTTGATTGACTTCAGATTGAGGGATCAGACTTAATCTGAAACGCATATATCTAGCATTGTAGCCATAGAGCCAGTTAACCACACACACACACATTCTGGTTTTTATATCCTTATGGGGCCCTGTCGTTTTATTTAAACTATAAGTGACTTTACATCATTTTAACAACACATTTTAGAATGTAATCTCAAGGTATTACAAGTGTAATTGTATACCTACTAAGATGGTGCATGTTTAAAAAAGTTATTTTTAACATGCTCCATTGGAGGCCCTAATATGTTGTTAAGAGTTAACAGCCTTACACATGTTGGTTTCTAGTCTATCCTTATGGGGCCCTGGCGTTTTATTCAAACTATAAGTGACTTTATATCATTCAAACAACACATTTCAGGATCCAACCTCAAGTTATTGCAGGTGTAATTGTACACTTACTGAGCTGTTGCATGTTTAAAAGAGGTAGTTTGAACATTCCCCATTGCATGCCCTAATATGTTGTTGATAGATAACCTCACACATGTTGGTTTCTAGTCTATCCTTATGGGGCCCTGGCGTTTTATTCAAAGCATAAGTGAATTTACATAATTTTAACAACCCATTTTAGAGTCTAATCTCCGTTTATTATATATGTAATGTTACACTTTGTTACCTGTTGTGTGTTTAAAGAGGATATTTTGGTTATGAACCAGTCCAGCCCCTTATATGTTGTTGTGAGACATGTTAGACCTCAAGAATAGACCATCCCACTCACTCAGCTTTAAGTTATATGCTGTTTTAGAAACTGTTTTCACATAAGCTAACTTTTGTAACTTGTAAATATCTTCCCAAACACCATTACTATAAATTCTTAATGCATCCTTGTTTTCAATCTGAATTCCAGGTGACAAACTATCAGGCTGCTGCTGTGGCAATAGAGATGGAGACATTTCCTTCAGATCTGACTTCCCATGAGGAATCACACAGAAGAAGCAACAGCCCAGGTAAAGGAGTGGTGTACACACTGTTTACACCAAGTATTTATGTTGACCTGTAGACTATGTGGTTCTATTATCAACATAGGGATGTGTTCACAATGCTCTTCTGATGCAGCGTGTCAGTCAGGTTACTCGTTGTTATTTGATTGACTTCAGATTGAGGGATCAGACTTAATCTGAAACGCATATATCTAGCATTGTAGCCATAGAGCCAGTTAACCACACACACACATTCTGGTTTTTATATCCTTATGGGGCCCTGTCGTTTTATTTAAACTATAAGTGACTTTACATCATTTTAACAACACATTTTAGAATGTAATCTCAAGGTATTACAAGTGTAATTGTATACCTACTAAGATGGTGCATGTTTAAAAAAGTTATTTTTAACATGCTCCATTGGAGGCCCTAATATGTTGTTAAGAGTTAACAGCCGTACACATGTTGGTTTCTAGTCTATCCTTATGGGGCCCTGACGTTTTATTCAAACTATAAGTGACTTTATATCATTCAAACAACACATTTCAGGATCCAACCTCAAGTTATTGCAGGTGTAATTGTACACTTACTGAGCTGTTGCATGTATAAAAGAGGTAGTTTGAACATTCCCCATTGCAGGCCCTAATATGTTGTTGATAGATAACCTCACACATGTTGGTTTCTAGTCTATCCTTATGGGGCCCTGGCATTTTATTCAAAGCATAAGTGAATTTACATAATTTTAACAACCCATTTTAGAGTCTAATCTCCATTTATTATATATGTAATGTTACACTTTGTTACCTGTTGTGTGTTTAAAAAGGATATTTTGGTTATGAACCAGTCCAGCCCCCTATATGTTGTTGTGAGACATGTTAGACCTCAAGAATAGACCATCCCACTCACTCAGCTTTAAGTTATATGCTGTTTTAGAAACTGTTTTCACATAAGCTAACTTTTGTAACTTGTAAATATCTTCCCAAACACCATTACTATAAATTCTTAATGCGTCCTTGTTTTCAATCTGAATTCCAGGTGACAAACTATCAGGCTGCTGCTGTGGCAATAGAGATGGAGACATTTCCTTCAGATCTGACTTCCCATGAGGAATCACACAGAAGAAGCAACAGCCCAGGTAAAGGAGTGGTGTACACACTGTTTACACCAAGTATTTATGTTGACCTGTAGACTATGTGGTTCTATTATCAACATAGGGATGTGTTCACAATGCTCTTCTGATGCAGCGTGTCAGTCAGGTTACTCGTTGTTATTTGATTGACTTCAGATTGAGGGATCAGACTTAATCTGAAACACATATATCTAGCATTGTAGCCATAGAGCCAGTTAACCACACACACACATTCTGGTTTTTATATCCTTATGGGGCCCTGTCGTTTTATTTAAACTATAAGTGACTTTACATCATTTTAACAACACATTTTAGAATGTAATCTCAAGGTATTACAAGTGTAATTGTATACCTACTAAGATGGTGCATGTTTAAAAAAGTTATTTTTAACATGCTCCATTGGAGGCCCTAATATGTTGTTAAGAGTTAACAGCCTTACACATG
This sequence comes from Cottus gobio, assembly GCA_023566465.1. Classification (NCBI taxonomy): domain Eukaryota; kingdom Metazoa; phylum Chordata; class Actinopteri; order Perciformes; family Cottidae; genus Cottus; species Cottus gobio. The sequence goes on from CM042217.1 coordinate 1,746,582, forward strand.
TTGGTTTCTAGTCTATCCTTATGGGGCCCTGGCGTTTTATTCAAACTATAAGTGACTTTATATCATTCAAACAACACATTTCAGGATCCAACCTCAAGTTATTGCAGGTGTAATTGTACACTTACTGAGCTGTTGCATGTTTAAAAGAGGTAGTTTGAACATTCCCCATTGCATGCCCTAATATGTTGTTGATAGATAACCTCACACATGTTGGTTTCTAGTCTATCCTTATGGGGCCCTGGCGTTTTATTCAAAGCATAAGTGAATTTACATAATTTTAACAACCCATTTTAGAGTCTAATCTCCGTTTATTATATATGTAATGTTACACTTTGTTACCTGTTGTGTGTTTAAAGAGGATATTTTGGTTATGAACCAGTCCAGCCCCTTATATGTTGTTGTGAGACATGTTAGACCTCAAGAATAGACCATCCCACTCACTCAGCTTTAAGTTATATGCTGTTTTAGAAACTGTTTTCACATAAGCTAACTTTTGTAACTTGTAAATATCT
>CM042217.1:1752093-1873865 GCA_023566465.1 Cottus gobio
TCACAGAATTCAAAATGGCGGAAAGGTAGGCGGAGCTTAATGGTCTCATTGACTTTTTTGTAGAGCAGACACAACCAAAGATGAGTATCAAATTTCAAATCAATCAGATGGGGAGTCAGATTGGTGTGCAAGCACCTCTTTTCCCTGTGCAAAGCTGCGCCATAAGAATAATAATAAACGATAGAAATGCTCGGGCAAAAAACGAGGCTTAAGAACCACAAAGAGCCGCTCAGTCTCCTGTAATGACCGTGACATCCTACCTGATCCCCACAGAGCTCACAGAAAGGGGCCCCGTCCGGGCCGGGCATGCAGGCCGAGGTTACGCTGCAACAACAGGAGCCATCCAGCAAAGAAAAGCACACAGGCCCCGCCCCCCCTGGTGGACACAACAGGTACTCACAGCTTTGGTTTGGGCTTGGTCGGCACCGGAGGACCGTCCCTCCCCGGGGAGTCTGGTGCCACTGGGGATGTGACATCTCTCGCAGGGTTAGACTGTGCTGGAGGTGGTGGTGGTGGTGGTGGTGGAGGTGGAGGTGGAGGTGGTGGTGGTGGTGTGGTTGCTTTAGGCGGGCTCGGCGGTGATGCTAGATTTGGGGGTGGGCCATTCTGCGCGGACCCCTTCGCCTCCGAGCCCGGCAGGGACGACGCACCGGGCCAGAACTCGAGCTCCCTGATGAGGAACGGGCCCGGCTGAGGCGGCGTCTTGGGTGGCAGCTCCAGGAGGCTGATCTCTGTGGGCGGGGGGGGAGGGGGAGGGGGAGGGGGAGGGAAGGCGGCCACATCCTCAAACGCCGAGCCATCACCAGACACGCCGGTGCTGGAGTCCTCGGCTGCCGGGAAACAAACAGAGGAGTGGAACATGTTTGACTTTAATAGTTTCAACTTCCACATACCTCAGTAGATACTGATTACACACACACACACACACGCACGCACACGCACGCACGCACGCACGCACGCACGCACACACACACACACACACACACACACACACACACACACACACACACACACACACACACACACACACAGTGTATCACAGCTGATCTGATCTAAAGTAGCAGCTGGGTCCAGTCAGGCTGATGCAATTCCTGTTTATTCAGCCTTTTCCTTTAACTGTGCGATGAGTCCAGTACAATGCATACACAGTTCTGTCTGTGATAACACACACACACACACACACACACACAGAGAGAGAGAGAGAGAGAGACACACACACACACAACCACACAACCACAACACACAGAAATATTTATGTCCCGCTGTCCTCACAGGGAGCCGCTCATCACATGACGCCTCGCTCAGACCACACGATGATAAACACGACAAAAGATGGTCATCTGGCTGAGACATGCAATATGACTTTCAGAGCTAAGCCCCGCCCCCACAGGACGACCAAAGCCAGTCTTCCATTTTTGTTTCATCTGACAATCGGAGAGCTTTGAAAACAAGACGTGTTCTCACATTGGAAGCATTGCCGATGATCAGCTTTAAAACAAGAAGGTGGGGATGGAATTTGATGTGACTGTTTCTAAAACATTAAAGTCAAAAATAAATAAAACGTCTGTTTTCTGCACCTGCAGCGACGGACAGGTGTGCCGTGCTGCTGACGCAGCCGTGCGGGTTGGACGCCGAGCAGCAGAACCGGCCTCCGTCCTCTGGAAAGGCCTCGGCTATCACCAGGGTGCAGATCTCCTCTAAACAAGAGAAGAAGAAGACAACAGCCATCAAAACCCCTCCTCATGCACATCGATGTCCGAAGAGCAAAACCTCCGATCTGAAAGATTCATGTTTTAGAGAAGAAAAAACAAAACTAGTTTTCTTGCAGAATGCTATTTGTTAAAGAAACCCAATAATTAACCCAAATGCTCCCACGTCTCCTGGATCGTGTTGCAGAGAGGAGGTTACACCGGTATGCACGGCGTGGAGCGACATGTCGACGCCTCATTTGTTTGTCGTGAGATGCAGACGAGTGAGAGTCGCTCTAGACGGAAGAGTCAGCGCTTTATCGGTGTGACGACTCACAGCAGACGGACACGAGGAGGCACAGATGTTCACGGAGGGTGACTCACGGTCTGAAGGAACACCTAAAGCGTTACCTGAGTCTCACACAGGTGGAAAACCCGCCTGATACGTGTGATTTATTGTGTGTGTGTGTGTGTGTGTGTGTGTGTCACGGGCATAGAAGTGAAATGAGTGTCTAGTCGTCTGGTCGTAACCAAGTGAAAGGCATTGCATTAATAACTCGTTAGTAATTGTGTTGGAATTGACAGTTCCGTTGTCTCGGGGGAACCGGAGGTGTACCGGGCTCGGCTGCAGATCGAGGCTCTGAGGAGACAAACAGATGTTGAGTTATTAGCACGACGGCTAAAATCTATAATGAATCAAAAGGAACACAATAGTTGAAGGTGCAGCCTATTAATAGCATAAACATTAAAATATATCACTAATCGCTTCATGAGCATGAAGAAGAAGAACGTCTCACTTTTCTGGAGAATCCGAAAATCAGGGGAGTCCAGGATCTCCTCCCCCTGGCGGTACCACCTGACCTGCAGAGGAGGGCTTCCTCGGACCCGGCACTCCAGAACCACCACCTGGCCCTCGGATGCCTGGGAGTCCTGCAGCAGCTACACAGGAGGTTGGGGGGGGGGGGGGGGGGGGGGAGATGAGGAGAGACTGAAAACCGGTAATGAAAAGAATAAATCTGCCTCACAAACCCATGATGGGATGAATGGAGACACCCCTCTTATACCCCCCTCCCTCCCCCCAAACTTCTGTCTTCTGCAGAAGTCCGAGTCGGTCCTCTGTCTTTGTTTTTGGGGGCTCACTTCCTGCTTCCTCGCGGCCTCTCGTGGTCTTTGTGAAACACGAGTGCTTTTCACTGCGTTCACAACCGGCCACACAAAGTGCACGAGAGTTTGACTAAATGTTGTCTTTAGAAAGCACCCTGAGGGACCCCATCACGGCTGAGCCCCGAGATTAAAGCAATACATCTTCTGGAGGTCATGTGACCAGGAACATGTCGGGACATCTGGGTTCGTCTCAACATCCGGTCAGCGAGTCACAGACGAATAAAACATTAAAACTGTGTCTCAGTCAGTGATGCATACTGGTGAATGACATCATCACCTCTCCAGGTTTTTATTATAAAAGAGGCTGAAGAAAAACAAACGTCCGTGTAATGAAGTGGAACATGATTTAGGGCCTGCAGAGGGAACAAGACCCGACCCGTGTGGTTTGGGCCCGTTTGAAGCTCTGAGCTGGAAAAAGGGTGTTCTTGAGCTTTGTGTTTTATCTGACCCCCACTGCTGAAAGCCACAGTACTGCACTGTTATTAAGGGAAGGCAAGCAGAGTACATGTGTGTACTGTACGTACTCTGCGTATGTGTACTGCTGTCTGGGCTCGAACTCTTAGTTCTAATTAGGAGAAATCTTAATAGACATGCTTCAAAATGTCCCTTTATATAAGTATCTGGTTGTATAGAAGTCTATGCTTCATGTGTTAAAGCTGCTTCTCTCTCCTGACCACCAGGGGGCGACTCCTCTGGTTGTATAGAAGTCTATGCTTCATGTGTTAAATCTGCATTCTCTCTCCTGATCACCAGGGGGCGACTCCTCTGGTTGTATAGAAGTCTATGCTTCATGTGTTAAAGCTGCATTCTCTCTCCTGACCACCAGGGGGCGACTCCTCTGGTTGTATAGAAGTCTATGCTTCATGTGTTAAATCTGCATTCTCTCTCCTGATCACCAGGGGGCGACTCCTCTGGTTGTATAGAAGTCTATGCTTCATGTGTTAAAGCTGCTTCTCTCTCCTGACCACCAGGGGGCGACTCCTCTGGTTGTATAGAAGTCTATGCTTCATGTGTTAAATCTGCATTCTCTCTCCTGATCACCAGGGGGCGACTCCTCTGGTTGTATAGAAGTCTATGCTTCATGTGTTAAAGCTGCATTCTCTCTCCTGACCACCAGGGGGCGACTCCTCTGGTTGTATAGAAGTCTATGCTTCATGTGTTAAAACTGCATTCTCTCTCCTGACCACCAGGGGGCGACTCCTCTGGTTGTATAGAAGTCTATGCTTCATGTGTTAACGCTGCATTCTCTCTCCTGACCAACAGGGGGCGACTCCTCTGGTTGTATAGAAGTCTATATAAATGACTCTACTTCTCTCTTGATGTATTCCCTCAGTAAACATTGTAAACATGAGTTTATGTCTCAATCTCTAGTTTCAAGTCTTCTTCAATACAGCATGATGTTCATTTAGTAAATTATGCTCATTTAGAGTCAAACAGACCATAAAGCAGGGGACGCTTTAGGGGCGGGGCTACAAGGTGATTGACAGGTGACTGCTTTTTGCAGCAGCATATTAATGGCTCTTGCTTTGGAGTGACATACTCAACAAACAAACACATAAGTGCATGCCCTTTGGGTGTCCTTCTGGCCATGTAGGACTCACCTTGGTGAACATAGGCGGACCAGACACCTCTCCACCGTACGGTGACGGCACCGGGCTCTGCATCTACAAGATGAGAAACGCATACTTTCAGAAAGGCGTTTGCCGCTGAAGAGAAGTGGATCAGCGGGTCCTTGTGGAGCTGCTCACCCGCTGTAGAGGCTGAGACAGGGACTGGACCAGGGTGGAGCGACGGGGAAGGACCTCCGAGGTTTTGGGGGACGACGAGCGTATCGTCAGGGACATGGAAGTGGTCTTCTTCTGAACTCTAAAATGAACAAACGCATAAATCAGAATCCGCACACACACACACAAAAAAAACTTTCATGAGAAAAAATGAGTAATTTCTTAACTCGATATGCTTTTAGTTCAAATATGATACTTGAATCAAGGAAAATTGTCTCCCCGGCAATTAAGATGATATCAGTGATCTTGGCTTCAGAGTGTAAACAGAAAGGGAATCAGGAAGTAGTCCAGATGGAGGCAGATTTATACAACAGATAATAATGGAAAACATTTAGAGAAGCGGACAGAGTGCACATTCCTTCACATGAAAAAACAGACATTTTAAATATGCATTTTGAAGCGCATGAAAATAAACATGTGTGCCACATTTTCACCAGTCAAGGAAGTTCTGTAGGGAAACATTGTAATTCTGTGGATATCCATTGTCTCCCGTAAGTCTAAACAGCTAGAAGCTAACTGTGCTAAAAGCGCTAATGTTGCAAACTAACGTACACTAAAGGCTAACGCACACAGATGGAGCTGCTGTATGCATGCATGAGACCTGCAGATGTAATTTTTAAGGAAAACATTTTAAAAAATGTTCCCGTATCCTCATCTGGGTCTGTAAAAAAAGAAACAGTGCACTTTGGTTTTACACCTTCCCAAAAAATGACTTATATGAGAATAACATGTTTTAAGAGAAAAGGAACAAAAGAGTGAAAACAGGAAAAGAGTGAACCGTTTACCTTTTGGAGATAAGTACAGGGGACAGTTGTGACCTTTTCTAACCTGCATCTCTCATCTGAGTCCTGCTCAGGGTTATGGCTCTTTAAAGGCCTGTTAGGGGGGCTAGTTAAAGACCTGATAAACTGCTGCAGGGCTCAGTTAACCTGCTCACAGGGTTCAGGGTTCGTTGGGTCAAAGGGTCAAAGAGATCGTGCAGAAACTCACTTGCTCTGTGACGAGCAGGTCCTGAGTCTGTTGACTCCACCGGGAGATTACGACCAATTATTTTGCTCCACAGTCACCAGAGTAAATATTGGACCCATTTATTTTCAAAAGCCACAAATCGGCCAAACATTCTGACACCAACGTGGCATTTTCAGACCGACTTCTCCGGAGAACATTAACTTTTTCTTGGTCTCTGCAACACACTGATCTGGCAACGCTTGTTTATTTTCGTTGTGCTAAATATGTCCGTCAGCTGTGCAAACGTGACAATGACCACGCCCACTTAGCAGACAGGAAGTGCACCATTTCCAACCACTGGCGGAGCTTTGTAATGCGTTTTCTTTGGTAACAGAGTATCTTTGCACGTACTGAGGCATGGCTCCTGATCTGGACTTGGACCCGGTTCCTTCTCCCTCTGAGTCCGATGACGAAGCTCCTGCAGGGTAAAAACACAACATATTACAGCCCCATGAAAGCCGTCTTGTAATGAAGCATCTCCTCACTAGTGCAGTTTAACTATACAGATCCCGGCGGTTCAGGAAGAGCTTCGGACCTTCGATGTAAACCTCGGCGGAGGTGTTGTCCGCTCCGATGCTGTTGGAGGCCACGCAGGTGTAGCGCCCCGTGTCGTCCTCGAAGGCTTCGGAGATCACCAGCGTGTGCAGGTCACCATCCCTCCAGATCTGGATGTCGGGAGAGCTGTGCAGCTCGCGGCCTTCACAGAACCACCTGGTGGAGACGGAGAGACCTTAGGTAACCAACCGAACTACAGCTGGATGCAAGAGGGGTGAAGCAGGATCTTCCCTTTGCAGGAAGATTCTGCAGAGATTCTTTACTTCAGTACAACGAGCCGTACCCAGAGCAGAACATAGGACTTCAAACTCAATGCAAACCTTTTTACTTTAACGGTGTTCTGCCATGCATTTCATTTATTGTGACTTTCAGCTCCACACAGTCTAGACTGCTTCAAAGAAAATCACGACTTAGCCTGTTTCCAATCTACTCCCACCAGCTATAACGATACGTTTATAGGGTATAGTTTGTGGATCCAGTATTATACAAAGAAAGAGGTTTTAAATATACATCTGAAAATGTACGTATTATACTTTGTGCCAAAAAAATGAATATCACTATAAATGCATAAACTAGGCAATAAGGATAATTACTGAAATCAATAAAAAATCTTAGCAAGCAGGGACCAGACTTAAATGTACCTTTGCCTCACCCGATGGAGGCCTGCCAATATAACTTGCATCAATAACTCGTCATACACACACACACACACACACACACACACACACACACCCTCTGTCTGAGATTACATATCTGCCAAACGTCAGCCGGCCTGAGGCACCGGCGAGACGCCGTGTTACGGGAAGCCGACACACCCTTTTCCTCTCCTTCCAACCGGAGGCCCTCGTGTCGGGGCCTCGTCCCGCCTCCCTGGGGGTCTTGGTTCCCCGGTCCAGGACCCCATCAGGGGATGAGAGGGTCCACACAACACAACCAACTTCATCTGGCTCATCTCTCCTCACAGGGCTGCGATTAAAGCCGACCCCTCAGCTTCGTGTTCCCACATCCCACATCACACACCATCACAGCAGACACACACAGTGCTGCTGTGATGGTGTGTCATGTGTGTGATGTGTGTGATGTGTGTGATGTGTGTGATGTGTGAGTCTGCTGCTCTCATCAGTGCTAATGTCCCGTCTTGTTTTTAAAGTGCATTATGACACTTCTGATCACGATCAACCAAACTGCATTGCTGGTTACGTTCCAAAATAATGTATTTTCTCTCAGATTAGGTTTGTATTTGGTTGGTGGATGGGCCACACAGGACTTTCACCCAGGAGACCAGTGTTCTTGTCCTTTTTGAAGCCAAAAGTAACATATTTTTTAATATTTTTTATTTTACTTAATCAAAAAGTAAACATAAATTCACCCTCGGTTAAGCCTCTTTATTCACTGCTGAAATATAAAATAAAATACATTCAGTATACCTTCAGTAGCTAGCGTAGCATAGATGTGCTAACGTGCTCTACTCATGTTTTAGAAACGTATTTCTCCTTTGAACCTCTCCGGGTAACGAGTATCGATATTAATCCAGAGCTCCAAATCCACTGAAGCCTCCTGAACATGAAGAGCATCTGAAAGCACTGATGCTAAGCTACGATTAGCCGGTCTGCTTGAGGTGCGACTCTTAGCGAAGGCTCAGTTGAGAATGGAGAGTGGTTCAGCCACTAATGTTTACACACGTATGTAGAAGTGTCTGTTTATGAAAAAACAAACTTCCAGATTCATCGTATCTGGCATTTTGCGGAAATGTCCATTTTTATTCTGGCAGCCGGGCCTGACCCACTGCGCCTGCACAGCCTCTCAGCACCCTGTTAAAGGAGGAAGGGTGTATATGCGTCTCGTTCACCTCCCGACCTCCGCGCCCACAGATGGCGGGGGGGGCAGGAATTCCCAAAATGCTGGAATAACAGCTGCCGGACCAGGACAACATCCTGCTGCTCAGCCCTCTGGAGCGTCGGTGGAACGGCTTCCAGAAAACAATCCATCAGCAACGCACACCTGACAGAGTGGGCGGAGGAGCATGAGTCAGCACCAGGAAGATAATACGCTGCGTCATTGTTGAGACGAGCCATTCATCAGCAGCGGTGACGGAGGCCGAGACCCGACACCGGACCCCCGTAGACCACTTCCTGTCTGACCGGCCGGCGAGTGTCCAACAACGGAAACTCGCGCTGACAAGACTAATGAAGACCTGCTCACGGCACGAGCCGAGACCTCATCCGCCGGTGCTCGAAGCAACGGAGGCCAAGAGTCATCTGGCACGCTTCAAGCCGCCATCGGCATCAAACGCACGATCCAGACTCACAGAGAGAGGCCGGGACAACGCAGGGACCCCTGAGCGGCTCGGTGGTGTGACTCGTGTACACATTTCTTTGGCATAAAACCGACAGCAGCTGGCAATTTGAGAGAAAATTGATTGTTTTGAGTAAACCAATATGTGTGTGCAATCTCAGCCAGGCGGAGGAGGGACGGGGAACCGAGTCCTTTTGGGTGACCGCCATGTCTGCTGGGGAAAGTCAGGTTTCAGCTCTTTTCCTCGCGGCTTTCTTTTAAGTCACCCGCTGCATTAATCAGAAGCTTCGCTGAGAGCTTTGCAGCCTTTTGCTCTGCGCTTGATGTGGATTGCACAACACAAATCTTCTTCAAGTCTTTTGGACGCCATCGGATCCGATGCGGAGAGAAAAAGGGCTTTTTGTGCATGACATCATTCAACAAATGACAAATGCTTTTTGTTGTTGTAACGGGCGTTGCTGGAGGGACTGTGAGTGTTTAGTGTGTTTGTAACAGCGAGCTCACATGTTTATTTTACGCCCTGATGCTTTAACCCCCAACTCCTCAAATACTGGCTCAATCGAGGGAATCTGTCCCTTCTCCAGACATAAATATGGCTTTTCTGTGCGGCGACATATGAAGTGCAAAAATAGAGTTGTAATTCAGGATTTCAAGTTCTCTTTTAATTAAATGTGTTCAGTAGTTTTCCGCTCTGGTTTATGGCACGACGGTCGGCCAGGCTCTCAGAATGGGAAACCATCTGCTCGGTAGGAGTTCAGGAATGGAAATTGTACATTTGTTTGGGCACAACGCAGCTTCCTCTGAGGGCTGAGCACAAACCTTCACAACAAGCACAACAATAAAAGCCCTTATTAATCAACCTTAATGATCCACCATTATGTATAATTACTGACTAAACTCATTTAGAGGCAGACGGTTGTGTTTATTAAATCCCGTCTCTGGAATGTGCTGAACATGGTGCTAACTCTCCAGTTGGGACTTTGTTGAGTCACAAAAGGCATTTTTGGACTGGAAGAACTTTTTCAGTTCCAAGAAAATCTAAAAACATTGATTTTTATTTTGTCCACACTGCAAGAAGTAGGACTGGTCCTAAAAACACATGAGCCCCTGTAGCTCTGGAAACCACCATTTAAAAATACAAAAACCTTTAGCCATAGGCCTATTAACAACAGACAACACAAACAACAGCGTGTAAAGAAGAATAACACGGACGGTGAAGTCCAGAAGTTTAAACATTCATCAGCAAACACACACAGAGCTAAAGAACGAGTGAGAGTCGCTGTTCAGCGAGCTAACCCAGTAGCACAAAGGCTAACCCAGTAGCACTAACCTAGTAGCAGAAAGGCTAACCCAGTAGCACTAACCTAGTAGCAGAAAGGCTAACCCAGTAGTACTAACCTAGTAGCACACATGCTAACCCAGTAGCACAAACCTAGTAGCAGAAAGGCTAACCCAGTAGCACTAACCTAGTAGCAGAAAGGCTAACCCAGTAGCACTAACCTAGTAGCAGAAAGGCTAACCCAGTAGCACTAACCTAGTAGCAGACATGCTAACCCAGTAGCACTAACCTAGTAGCACACATGCTAACCAGTAGCACTAACCTAGTAGCACACATGCTAACCAGTAGCACTAACCTAGTAGCACAAATGCTAACCAGTAGCACTGACCTAGTAGCACACATGCTAACCAGTAGTAGTAACCTAGTAGCACACATGCTAACCAGTAGCACTAACCTAGTAGCACACATGCTAACCAGTAGCACTAACCTAGTAGCACAAATGCTAACCAGTAGCACTAACCTAGTAGCACACATGCTAACCAGTAGTAGTAACCTAGTAGCACACATGCTAACCAGTAGCACTAACCTAGTAGCACACATGCTAACCAGTAGCACTAACCTAGTAGCACACATGCTAACCAGTAGTAGTAGCCCAGTAGCACAAAGCTGACCCACTGAGCCGAAGAAGCCGATTCAAACTGAAATCCAGCAGGTTCACGTGACATCAGTGTTTTTTAATGGCGGTGGGAATGCAAACAAGAGAAGAAGAAGAAAGAAAGGATCTAGAAGTTATGTAGTGCATGAGGGAGCTGCTGGAGGCCGGTTCCCCCTCAGGGTCACAGGCCTCATGCAGGGGAAGCAGGGCGTGTTTAGAACAGCAGAGCAAAGCTACACATTTCTTGGCAGACGGCATTCAACGCCACCCATTTCCTCCTGGACACAATACGGTTATGAAACACTTTTGGGAACATGCACCCGAACAGACTCCGGCCGAGACGGTGACTCAACCGCCAGAGTCCACCAGCCAGAGTCCAGTCCACCAGAGTCCACCGGCCCGTCAGCAGCTTCCCCCGTGGGCGCCCGGCGCTGGTGAGGAGGCCGTTACACTTAAAGACAATTGATGCCAGATGATGCCGCAGATAATAACAGAAGCACGATACGGGTTTCACGAAGAAGAAGAAGAAGAAGAAGAAGAAGAAGAAGAAGAAGGAGAAGAAGAAGAAGAAGAAGAAGAAGAAGAAGAAGAAGAAGAAGAAGAAGAAGAAGAAGAAGAAGAAGAAGAAGAAGAAGAAGAAGAAGAAGAAGAAGAAGAAGAAGAACATTTCCTCCATGGTGTGTGCTGAGCCGGCCTCGCTCTCCTCGGCTGACCCTGTTGTTATTTGCTGCTGTTGATGGAAACACTTTTATGAAGCCAGGATCCGTTTCACCACAAACCCAAACCGAGCCGAGCCGAGCCAGAGGCACGGAGGGAGGACGGGTCAGTCACACCGGCCCTGACAGGAAGCTCAGTAAACGCACCCACGAGCCAATCGACGATCAATACGGGTCATAAAGAATAAAGCAGGCCGGGAACTTCATGTTTTCTCTTTTTTTACCTCCAACTCCGTTTTAGCTTCTGGACCACAGAAGTCACTCAGAGTCCAACTGGACCAGCAGAGCAGGACTTGGTCCCTAATTACAAACTACAGCTGAAAGTATCCGACTGCAGACCACGGGCTTCCTCACACAGGAGGCTCAAAGCTGCCTCCAGTGGTACCGATACTGGTACCGATACTGGTACCACTGGTACCGATACTGGTACTGATACTGGTACCAATACTGGTACCACTGCTACCGATACTGGTACCACTGGTACTGATACTGGTACTGATACTGGTACCAATACTGGTACCACTGCTACCGATACTGGTACCGATACTGGTGCCGATACCGGTACTGATACTGGTACCGATACTGGTACCACTGGTACAGATACTGGTACTGATACTGGTACCGATACTGGTACAGATACTGGTACCGACACTGGTGCCACTGGTACCGATACTGGTACAGATACTGGTACAGATACTGGTACTGATACTGGTACCGATACTGGTGCCACTGGTACCAATACTGGTACCGATACTGGTACCGATACTGGTACAGATACTGGTACCGACACTGGTGCCACTGGTACCGATACTGGTACAGATACTGGTACCGATACTGGTACTGATACTGGTACCGATACTGGTGCCACTGGTACTGATACTGGTACCGATACTGGTACCAATATTGGTGCCACTGGTACGATACTGGTACCGATACTGGTACCACTGGTACCGATACTGGTACCGATACTGGTGCCACTGGTACCACTGGATCCCATCAGTTCAGCCGCCCAACAGGATAACAACTCAGCGCTAAATATGTTCAGGACTCTTTCCTTCCTTCCTAACCCGTCTCTAGTGCACGAAACATCATTTACGTCTGGATGTAAAACGTTCGAGTCCTGCTGACGGAGCTCCGCCCACCGGGCCACCGGGTCACCGGGCCGCCGGGTCACCGGGTTGCAGGTCAGAGGTCACGACAGCTGCGACCGCCGGTCTGAGGAACGCCGACCGGAAGCAGCGAGGAACCCGTCAGTCCAAAGACCTTAAACCATGAGCGGTACAAGAGGCGGAGTCACCAAGGAATCAAATTAATGTGGAATTCATACTGGGGTGTGTGCATGTGTGTGTGTGTGTGTGTGTGTGTGTGTGTGTGTGTGTGTGTGTGTGGGTGTGGGTGTGGGTGTGGGTGTGTGTGTGTGTGTGTGTGTGTGTGTGTGTGTGTGTGTGTGTGTGTGTGTGTGTGTGTGTGTGTGTGTGTGTGTGTGTGTGTGTGTGTGTGTGTGTGTGTTTGTGTAGGGAGGAAAGAATGAATTAGTTGTGTTGTTCATTGTGAACAACACAACCTCTTCAAATTCTACTGACTTTCTCTTAGCAAACTGACTTTAACTGAATATTTATGAATGTGTGTGTGTGTGTGTGTGTGTGTGTGTGTGTGTGTGTGTGTGTGTGTGTGTGTGTGAGCGAGTGAGTGAGTGAGTGACAGAGAGAGACTAAAACAGAAATAGTGACAGACACATGCAGCAGCTGAGCTACAAACACACACACCTCAACACTCATGGGGATGCCCCCCACACACACACACACACATACACACACACACACACACACACACACACACACACACACACACACACACACACACACACACACACACATTCATAAATATTCAGTTAAAGTCAGTTTGCTAAGAGAAAGTCAGTAGAATTTGAAGAGGTTGTGTTGTTCACAATGAACAACACAACTAATTCATTCTTTCCTCCCTATACAAACACACACACACACACACACACACACACACACACACAGCTGTCGCCTCACAGAGCGAAGTAAAACACAAAAGTCTCATGACACCACGGCATGTTGCCGAGGTGATGGAGAAAGATGAAGGATCAGGAAGTTCAGAGAGTTCCCACCTTTACCTGAGCTGTCCCGTCGCTCCCAGTTGCTCCCAGTTGCTCCCAGTTGCTCCCAGTTGCTCCCAGTCCCTGTAAACCAAAAGTCACCGATGGGTTCCCTGCAGGTGAAGTTGCAAAGCGAGGTTCTTCCTCCTGACAGCTCAGAGAACACTGAGCCACTAACACAGGACGGACACCATGAGTCACGGTCAGGCACTCACTGAGGGGGGGGGGGGGGAGGGAGGAGGGAAGGAGGAGGGAGGAGGAGGAAAGGAGGAGGGAGGAAGGAGGAAGGAGGGAGGGTGGAGGAAAGGAGGAGGGAGGAAGGGAGGAGGAGGGAGCAGCTCCAAACTGCCAAACTCCACGACAAAAGTGCAAGAAGAAGTCAAATCCACACTGTCTTCGTGGTTTCCCTGACAACAAGGATACGTCCAGTCAAACTCCGCCCCCTAACTCATACGCAGGTGTAAACATCCTCTGATTGGTTAATTCTGTGGGCGACAATCTTTTATTGAACAAGCAAAGTCATGTTCAAAAAGGACTTTCCAGCTGCTTCTGTGTGGGAATCAGAACCTCTGCAGGTCCAGAGTCTGCTGACCCCCAGAACCTCTGCAGGACCCTGGGAAACCCCATGGAAACTTCTGAGGGGCGGGGCTCTGATCCGTGCAGCAGAACGAGGTAACCGGGGCAATAAAACATGGTGCTCCCCCGAACGGAACCATATTTACCGTCTCTTCACAGAACCCACAGAACCCACAGAACCCACAGAACCCACAGCGGGCCACTTAGACCAGTGAGGCCTGAAATAACTCGGCTCAGTACGGACGGAAATAGACCGTTTGAGCTGAGAGCACCTGGTGGGACCACGACAAATGGTCATGACTGGTCAGGCTTTGTGTATACACACACACAGACACACACACACACACACACAGACACACACACACACACACACACACACACACACACACACACACACACACACACACACACACACACACACACACACATACCCTCACACACACACACACACACTCGTGATATTTTGGTCGCTGTCGATGAAGAAGCCTGTGGACCGCTGGGCGACAGCAGGACGAGCGTTTACCGGCTGGCGTTCCCGTTAATCTCTGAGTGACTGTTACCGTGGGAACAGCAGGACGAGCCTTTACCGGCTGGCGTTCCCGTTAATCTCTGAGTGACTGTTACCGTGGGAACAGCAGGACGAGCCTTTACCGGCTGGCGTTCCCGTTAATCTCTGAGTGACTGTTACCGTGGGAACAGCAGGACGAGCCTTTACCGGCTGGCGTTCCCGTTAATCTCTGAGTGACTGTTACCGTGGGAACAGCAGGACGAGCCTTTACCGGCTGGCGTTCCCGTTAATCTCTGAGTGACTGTTACCGTGGGAACAGCAGGACGAGCCTTTACCGGCTGGCGTTCCCGTTAATCTCTGAGTGACTGTTACCGTGGGAACAGCAGGACGAGCCTTTACCGGCTGGCGTTCCCGTTAATCTCTGAGTGACTGCTGCTGCTTTGTCCTCCTGAACATGAGCGTCAATTAAAGTAAATTACATAAATGCTGCTCGTGGGAGCAGCTTCACAAATGTGACTCAACAGGAGGAAAGTGATTTGCCCCTCCGAGCAAAATCCTGGCTTTATTAAATATCATGCACACACAGCACACACACACACACACACACAATATTTTGTTTGTTTGAAAAAAGGTGTTTCGAGGGCCAGTTGACGTCACAACAGAACGGTTGGCACGACAACCTCTGCAACACGACCCGACCTGAAACAGAGGTCGTGACCTCCCGTGACCTCATGTCGTGATCACAATACGTCCTCCCAACTGTCAAATAAAACAAAAGAGCCCACATATTTAATCATTAAACATTAACATGTCCGCTGACAGGAAGTGGCGAAGTGGCCATATTCACATCAACAGTGAGATTTAAGTAAAACACTAAAGAGGTCATAACTCCTTCTGAGTCATGCTAGCAGCTAGGTAGCTTTCTGCTGACTAGTCAGGCTGGTCCACTGACCAATCACAGCGCATGTTAGTGCTGACGCCAGCTACCCGGCCCTGTACGTCAAAGAACACGCCCAGCATGTCAAACTAAAGATGTGATTGGTTGAAGTCTATGATGAGGATACCGTCCTCATGAACTTTAATCTGAAAGGCCAGCTAGAAGGCCTCTGGCCGCTCTGCTTCCATAGAGACACAGAGGTGAAATCTGATTGGACGAGAGCTCTCCTTAACAAGCTGGAAGCAGAGCAACAGACGAAGACAGGAGCTGTGAAATGAGACAATAAGCTAATAGGGAAACATAATTATAATACATGTAATGAGTTTGTGAAAAACAATTAAATTATAAAATAGCTATAACTTTGTGATTCTGTTTAGGCCAGCAGAGAAGGGTTAGCTGGCCCTGAAGGTCCACCACTGCAAAACAAAAGCCAATGTGCAAGACCCACCAGCCTCCCAAGACCTCGCCACAAACACACAAACACACGAGCGTCTGAAGATGTGCGCCCACCTTTTGAGTGGTGCAGACAAGAAATGACTGAGAAACTGCAGAACCCTACTGAGCAGGCAGACGGCCATCGGGCCGACTGGGATCTGGGATCGAACTCCTCGACCTCTCCTCCGCACTCTGAATTTATGGACTTAGATCTGCGTATGAAACCAGACCCTGCAGACCCTGCAGACCCCCCAGTCCTAACCGTCTCCCCATGACATCAGGGGCCTCCGCACTGAGCTGGATGTGCACAAGACAAACAAACGAGGAACAAAGATGCAGATCTTTCTGCGTAAGACAGCTGAACTTCCTCCCAGCTGTTATCCTGTCACATGGACATGGGAAGGAAGACTCCAGCTCGTTTTATGAGTCCCGCTTGACCTCTCGCCGGCTCGTAAAACAAGCATCCCGTTTTCCCTGCGCATAGGCAGCCAACGTGCACAACACATGTACTCCGCATTTGACAGTTTTAAGCCGTCTGCTGCCACTCCGGTGCTGTTCGAGGATACGTCATTGAATCGAGGGCCCGACATCAAACGCTGCTCTTTGGCAGCCGAGCAGGAATCCACCGAATCCAGGAAAAGAAAAATAACGGCCTCGAAATATCTCATCAAAAGGCAGATTACTGGAAGCTCGGGCTAATGGCCTTATGGCGCACGATGAAGAGCCGGGAGTCGTTTAACAGGTGAAGGAGGAATGTAACCCGCTGCTGGGGCCCAGACCCCCGAGGCCCAGACCCTCGAGGCCCTCGAACCAGAACCACGAACCTGAACCGGGAACAGAGGCTGACGGGACCGGAGGGTCTCGGAGGGAACACTGGAGGCAGATCTCAGAGCTGTGGCCACACTGGTCTTTACAATGAGACTTTTGAGTTGGGAGGACCAGGATCAGTGTTCTACGACCAGACTTCTATACAACCAGAGGAGTCGCCCCCTGGTGGTCAGGAGAGAGAATGCAGCTTTAACACATGAAGCATAGACTTCTATACAACCAGAGGAGTCGCCCCCTGGTGGTCAGGAGAGAGAATGCAGCTTTAACACATGAAGCATAGACTTCTATACAACCAGAGGAGTCGCCCCCTGGTGGTCAGGAGAGAGAATGCAGCTTTAACACATGAAGCATAGACTTCTATACAACCAGAGGAGTCGCCCCCTGGTGGTCAGGAGAGAGAATGCAGCTTTAACACATGAAGCATAGACTTCTATACAACCAGGAGTCGCCCCCTGGTGGTCAGGAGAGAGAATGCAGCTTTAACACATGAAGCATAGACTTCTATACAACCAGAGGAGTCCCCCTGCTGTACACTAGAGAGAAAACTTGAATTGAGTAAAAGTAAATTCTGACATTATCATGATGTCATCTTGTACGTAACGTAGTTTCCATTGTGATACTTGAATAAATACAGTTTAAAAGGAGATGGTTTCTGACCTCTTTAACTTTGTTTTTTAGTTTTTTAAAATACTAGTAACGGGGTAGGAAAAAAAAAGGCATTGACACATCTCTACTAGACCGGAACGGACCTGGGCCCGGACCAGGTCTTGGACCTGGTCTCGTACCAGGTCTCGGACTAATTTTAAGTTTATCTTTCCTGCAGCTCTGACTTAACGCCCTAAAGGAAGCGGTGCTGTTGTGATCCGTTCATGCGTCACCGACCATGAACGGCGTCGCCTCCGTCGGTCAGCGGCGGTTGACGCTCGAGGCCGCCGCTCGGCGCGGAGCAGAGATTTATGGTCGTCCGGCCCGTCTTCCTGTTCTTGGGTTACCGTCCTCCTGCCGCGCATGACTGCTGCCTTTGTCCGCTGCAGACATGCTTCATAATAAATCTGGTATTCCGCTTCTTCGACTGTCACTGATCCTCTCATATAACTCTACAAATCTCTTTTCCTTTGCACCGCCGCCGTTCTTCTTTAACTCCTTCTGGCCCGCTTGCAGAGTGGAGCGGTAACGTATTGATCCTATGAACACATTCCCTCGGTTCCCTCCTCAACTCAGTGGAAATAACTTTGTCGTGAATGTATTAGGACATAAAAAAACAAAAGGAAAAGAAGAAGTGGCAAATCCTTTCCACGGTCTACAGGACTCACCCACTAAGCCCTGAATGCTGCTGTCAGTGAGCCCATGAATTTTATGTCCAAAGCTAACATTATTCGAGGTTTCGTGCATGTAGGATACATTCTCCCTGAAGTCACCTGAGGTAAAATGCTTCATTTCTGTTTAACACTTTGAGCCACGTCCTGTTCGATGTGTTCACTCCTAACAAAGACAATGCAAAGATGCCAAGAGACAAGAATTCGAGCCAAATGTGTATTTGTGTGTCTTGAAGTATTCCAACCCAAGCAAGAGAAACTATGGATGTAAATGTGAATAAACCACAGACGCTCTATGGTGTAAACAATAACGTCACAACTGGATTCACGCCTGGATGAAGTTATTCTGAGCGTTGATGGAGCAGCTACAAGTTAGCGTAGCCTAGCGCCGATCAAACCAAACTTCATTCAGAAAACAAGAGTTTTAAAAGTTGTTTGCTTGTCGTCTTGCAGACAGACAACAGACCGGACAAAGCGTGCAATCAGACTACCGTTTAATCAGTTTTATTACAATTAAATCACAGAATATGTTTGTTTCTGGTTCATATACCACTTTCTGGATACGTGAACAAACGGCGTTGTGAAATTCTCCGAGCTCTCAGACGGGAAGATGTTTGGTTTCCAGATTTCCACAACATGTACGAGGCAGCGAGTAATGCAAGTGAACCTCGTTCCAGCTCGTTCGCCAGAGCTGTCTCGTGTGACAGATGTCCGCGCTGGAAACAAGCACGTGCTAAATGCTTTAGTTTCACAAATCGGATAAGTGGATTAGTGTGAATGTAGTCGCTGTATGTGATAAGAGGGCCGACGTCACGGAGCCGTTCGGACCGCCGGGCCGGACGAGGAGCGGGAACGTCTCACCTCGCCGGGTGAAACTTCACACTCGGCCTCCAGGCCGGCCCGTCGGTCCCGACATGCCGGCCCCGAGGCGCTGAGGAGTCTGGGTATTGTTCTGCAGGAGGCGATGCATCACATGAAAGATGCTTTTGTCTTGTTTTAGGTTACCCTCTCGCGGAAATTCTTTGGCGGCATGCAGCGAACAAGCTGGACTGTAAAACACACACACACACACACACACACACACACACACACACACACACACACACACACACACACACACACACACACACACACACACACACACACACACGGCCCGTGAACAGTTTTCAGCGTGGTGAGAAGTGAAGAACTCGTCAAACCGACTGCCTCACAGCAACCTGCCAGGTTTCCATACGGTGTCGGTTAACGGGTTGTGTGAATGTTTCCATGTTTCAGGAATGTTAAGTTCCTGTCAAATAGTCCGCATGTAGTATTAATTTGGATTGCGAGTGCAACCCCCCCCCCCCCCCCCCCCCCCCCACAGTCATTCCAGGCTCCCTCATTACTTAAATATGAAATGACTTCATGCTTGCAAAATTGGTAAAAAAAAAAAAGAGCAGGTATGAACATACCAGCGCTTTTTCCTTTTCCCTCCTGCAGAGATCAAATGAGCCCATGAGGGAGAATTTCACATTATGGCCGTCCTGAAACGGGCCAAACAGTCAGCATTACAGTCGGGCTGCGTCATGAGTCAGCACCGGGTCACCTGCTATGACCTCATGCTCCGTCTGCTCCACACCATGTGGGAGGAGGGGCTACTGGAGCTGATAGCTGGTGGAGTAACTGTCTCTGAAGCAACACCACTCACATGATTCTCTGGCTTCTTCACATTATGTGTTCTTTATGTCGGCTGGCCAAATAAAAACAGGTCAGAAAATACTGTAACTGTGATTGTACATAAAATAGTAAGCGGTATAAAGTATGAGTATGAGTAAATAACAGCAGCTGAGTGTATTGAAAGCTGCATTCTGTCTACTGTCAACCAGGGGGCGACTCCTCTGGTTGTATAGAAGTCTATGCTTCATGTGTTAAAGCTGCATTCTCTCTCCTGACCACCAGGGGCCGACTCCTCTGCTTGTATAGAAGTCCCTGCTTCATGTGTTAAAGCTGCATTCTCTCTCCTGACCACCAGGGGGCGACTCCTCTGGTTGTATAGAAGTCTGTGCTTCATGTGTTAAAGCTGCATTCTCTCTACTGACCACCGGGGGGCGACTCCTCTGGTTGTATAGAAGTCTATGCTTCATGTGTTAAAGCTGCATTCTCTCTCCTGACCACCAGGGGGCGACTCCTCTGGTTGTATAGAAGCCTATGCTTCATGTGTTAAAGCTGCATTCTCTCTCCTGACCACCAGGGGGCGACTCCTCTGGTTGTATAGAAGCCTATGCTTCATGTGTTAAAGCTGGAATATCTCTCCTGACCACCAGGGGGCGACTCCTCTGGTTGTATAGAAGTCTATATAAATGAATCACCACCTGTGGAGCCCTTGATCCGAACATCTCATTCCCAGTTGGTAATGTTTCCCGTCAGGACGCTTTCTTTTGCTCCTCGGTTCAAAGTGGGAAACAGCTGTTTATGAGCGTTTCTTCACCAGGGTGGAGATGTGTGAGGACCATGTCAGGTGGTTTGTGATGCGGATTCCCAGAAACCTGAAGCCGATACCTCGCTCCACCTCAGCTGCATTCCAATCAACAATCAGCTCCTTGGTTTTCAGGTAGATCTGGATTTCCTCTTGACATGAAGCCCATATGTTGTTTTGTGATCCGGCCCGATGACGACAGAGTTCCCCTCTTCGTGTTTGGCGTCCCGGTCGTGGGGGTCTACGGCGTGAACGTGGACCCGACCGTATGTTTAACAACCAGCTCCATCATTTGGTGTTCTGCACGACCAGACCTCACACCATCAATTTTGTTTAGAAACACACAAACACACACACAACGCTGGTTGCATACATTCCCTATTCTCTCATGCCAACAACTAAGCTTAACCCCAAACTAGCCCCTTGAAGATGTAAAGAAAGGCCAAAATGACCTCAGACTGAGAAAATGCACAAAGTCGTTCCAAGAAGGAAAAACACACACACACACACACACACACACACACACACACACACACACACACATGCATCCCACTACCAGAGGAGCGATTGCGTGAGGATGTGCTGAAGCATACCAGCCGCTCAGCACCCCGAGACGCTCTCTCTCCTGCCGGAGACAAATTGTAGTCGACCGCTGAGGGCCGCGCCCGACCGCCGAGAATGTCTCTTCTTCGCTGGCAAAAGATCTCGTTACCCGGCGGTTAACGAGGAGGTTAGAAGGTGTGGCAGCGGCTTCAAAGACCGTTGGAAATTAACTTTGAATTATTTTTAACAAAGACACACACACACACACACACACACACACATCTGCATGCTTGTATACTCGTGGTGTAACAAACCGTTGTGGATCCTGGATCATGTAACCAGGACATCATGATGTTCCTCTTGTCTCTCTCCTCTGATCATGTGACTTTGTGAACAACCAATCAGTGTTTAGACCAACAGCAGGAGAGCTAGTAACGTTAGCAGCACCGCTAACGTAGAACCAACAGGAGGAGAGCTAGTAACGTTAGCAGCACCGCTAACGGAGAACCAACAGGAGGAGAGCTAGTAACGTTAGCAGCACTGCTAGTGGAGAACCAACAGGAGGAGAGCTAGTAACATTTGCAGCACCGCTAACGGAGAACCAACAGGAGGAGAGCTAGTAACGTTAGCAGCACCGCTAATGGAGAACCAACAGGAGGAGAGCTAGTAACGTTAGCAGCACCGCTACCGGAGAACCAACAGGAGGAGAGCTAGTAATGTTAGCAGCACCGCTAACGGAGAACCAACAGGAGGAGAGCTAGTAACGTTAGCAGCACCGCTAACGTAGAACCAACAGGAGGAGAGCTAGTAACGTTAGCAGCACCGCTAACGGAGAACCAACAGGAGGAGAGATAGTAACGCTAGCAGCACTGCTAACGGAGAACCAACAGGAGGAGAGCTAGTAACGTTAGCAGCACCGCTAACGTAGAACCAACAGGAGGAGAGCTAGTAACGTTAGCAGCACCGCTAACGGAGAACCAACAGGAGGAGAGCTAGTAACGTTAGCAGCACCGCTAACGTAGAACCAACAGGAGGAGAGCTAGTAACGTTAGCAGCACTGCTAACGGAGAACCAAAAGGAGGAAAGCTAGTAACGTTAGCAGCACTGCTAACGTAGAACCAACAGGAGGAAAGCTAGTAATGTTAGCAGCACCGCTAGCAGAGAACCAACAGTAGAGCTAGTAACATTAGCAGCACCGCTAGCGGAGAACCAGCGAGGTTCCCTTCAGTTACATGATGATGCGTTCAACTCTGCTCTGTAAAAATGAGTACTGGCTGAAGGTAAATAATAACATTCTCATGATGCATTCACATGTAATCTAGTAAAATGTAGTGTTTTGGATGAACTAGAATCAATCCAGTTTTCCCAAGAATATAAAATAGATATTCGAGATGAATTATGAGCTGTTAATACTGGCAACATTATAACTAATGATGATATAACTGCTAATGATCAGGGATACAAGTTATATTTCCTCCTTCAGCTATTGCAGCTCGTATTAGTTACATTGTACGTTTGAGGGATTTCCACAATAACTATAAAGCAGAACTAGTGGTTAGTTCAATGGTGGATGGCGGAAATGGTACCGCTTTTACGGAGATAAGCCACGGAGATATCCCTGCCCCTTTTCAGCCGCGAGTAAAGCAAATGGCGCAAATTAACCACATAAAGTTGAGTAAACTCACGGGAGTAGAGAAGCGCAAATAATGCATTCAAGCGGCCGACCATGCGGGCGCACCGTCCGTGGTGATGGACATTGATTTACACAAATGCCGTAGGGAGGATACTTTTTTTTTTTTTTTTTTTTAATGGCATGCGATCTACCCGCACTACCCTGGCGATCGACTGGTCGATCGCGATCGACGTATTGGGCACCCCTGAGTTACAAACTTCTTCAGATGTCTCTTGCGTGGACACCTTTGACACTTGACGCTCAGTTTTGAACAATTTGCTGCCATCTAGTGGCCACCATCAAACCCAACACAGGAAGTGAGGGAACTGCATCTGCACCAAAAACAGAAGAAATCTTTCAAATGAATTCACTTCAGCATAAAGATCTTAACCTTTTTTTGTAAACCATTCATGAACAGTTCCTACTTTTCCACCTCACTTCCCATTAATGTCCTCTGTCACGTAACGCCACAACGGCAGCATTGAACCCCCGTGTTTCAACACACTGCACACCACCTTCAGCACCCAAGAAGGTGTCGGGCGGGGGGGGCGTGGAGCCCGGTGACGGGGAAAGCGCCGAGTCATCGCATCGCCTGCATTCTCGTGCCTGGCTCCTGTTGGCCTGGAGACTATTTATACAAGAGGCCCCTCGTAGCCTGATGGGGTGCAGGTCCTGGACCAGACCAGATCACCTCAAGAAACATTGCTCAGACCTTCATGCAGGGGGAACCACTTTAACTCCATCAGACCCTTTGGAGGGTCCAGTATTATAACTGAAGGAGTCTCTGTTTATGTCTGGCCTTCGATTTTCTCGACAACCCAAGGACGTGGAGTGTACCCGGGCCATGCAATCATCTCGTTTAGAGGGTCTCTGCACGATCAGTCTGGTTGTCAAAAGAACCAAACACATAAGAAAACAACAACAAAAAAGCCTATTCATTGATGCACAAGACGTCCAAACTTAAATAAATATTGATTTATTGCAGTAAAGGGATTAAATGAAGGGCTGCAATAAGAAGGAGCTATTCTGAATATTAGGCTTTAATCCTTGAGAGGGATCGACGTGGCCAGTGGGGCTGCACAGTGGTGTAGAGGCACTGTAACCTCACAGCAAGAGCCTGGTAGTCCTCCTGTGTGGAGTCTGCAGGTTTTCCCCGTGGCAGCGTGGGTTCTCTCCAGGTGATCCGGCTTCCCCCCACAGTCCTAAGACATGCAGGTTAACTGGACCCTAAATTCATCCTGTACTGTTTGCTATTGTGTTATTTTTGTTATGACCTGCCAGGGTATAGCTATAATCTGGTACAGTGCATCAAATGGTGACATTTATGTTTGAACTGTACATGGTCCCTTTTATATAAAGAGAATACAAATTTTAAAAAATAAAAAGATTGTCTGTAAGTGTGAATGGTGGTCTGTCTCTATATGAGCCCAGTGATAGACTGGCGACCTGTCCAGCTGAACCCTGCCTTCGCATCTGTAAGGAAGGAAGTGAGGCCTCAGCTTAATCGTAATATTCATAATATTGTGAATGTTTTTAAATCGGTTTGCTTTTCTGCAGTACAGAATTTTAAATATGCGATATGAGTTAAATCTAAGAATACAGTTTAGTACCATTATCCAAACAGAGGCTTCCTGTCAAATCAAACCCACACCACAAAGCAATGTGTGGACCAGACCAAGATGGACCAGAAGCCCGAAAAACACTCGGGAGAAACAGAAAATGTAACATCTTCAGTTCCATCTGCTGAGGAAGACCGTATGACACTACTGCAAGCTCCAGAAGTGAGGCTGGAGGTCAAGTCCTTACCTGACGAGCGGCAGGGGGTTCCCTACGACTCTGCACTCCAGGCGGATGGGGCTCCCCTCGGCCACCTCCTGGCTCTTCAGCTTCTGGAGGAAGCATGGAGGGGACAGCGGTCCGAGGTGCTGAGGCCGCACGTCGGCCGGAGGCTCCGGGCTCGCGGCCGGCTGGCTGACCCGGGTCTCCTCCCTCTGGCAGGGGGCCGGAGCCAGAGCAGAGACCGAGCCCTGAGGGGCTGGGCGCTGACCCCTCGGAGTCAGGTAGCCGCTGTCGGGAGAGGACGAGTCCTCGTCCCCCGGCTGCTCCGGATGAGCAGAGCCCTTGAAGATGGACGACAGCTCCTCGATGAAGGTGGCGGCTCGGCTGCAGAACTCCGTGGCCGAAGCGGCTCGATCGTTCAGCTGCAGGCCCTCGTGAACCAGCCGGGGTTTGTCCTGCTTGTAAATGGCCTGCATGGGTTTGCGGCGGGCAACCTTCTCCTTAGGGGCCGCCGGGGCCTCGCCGGACACCTGACGGGGCTTGTGCAGGGGGGCGTTCTGGCTGGGAGGGTCAGGGTTAGGGTTACCTGCAGCACCTTCGAGGGGCACAGATGGGGGGGCTTTGGTCTGGTGCTGCACCATTGGGCTTGTGTAGAGGTTTTCAGTGGGAAGGGAGGGGACGGGTTGGGGAGCCCGCTCCTGGGATGCGGGGTTAGAGGGGGGTCTGGGGTCCTCAGACTCCAACGTGTCGCCGAAGGCCTCCAGGGCCAGGTCCAGGCTGCGGTGTATCTCTTCTGCACTCAGGAAGGCAGTGAGGTCTGCAAAGTCCCCGTCTCCTCCACAATCCAGCTCCGCCACCGAGTCCATGTAGAGCTCCCCGTCGGAGGACGCCTCCGAGAACACGCCCCCATCGCCCTCCAAGGTCCCGCCTCCTGCCAGGCCCTTGAGCGGCGGACAGATGGGGAGCGGCGGATTCCAGCTCCCGTCCTGCATCCTGGAAAACACACACAGCACACACACTTAGACCGGCATGAATATCATATGAATAATATATTATGAAGATCCGTCAGCAGGAAGCAGAACGACAAGCGGCTGCAGGAGTCGAGCTTCAGGTGGAGGCGTTGGGACGGAGGTCACACGGAGGTGACGGAGGTCACACGGAGGTCACACGGAGGTCACACGGAGGTGACGGAGGTCACACGGAGGTCACACGGAGGTCACACGGAGGTCACACGGAGGTGACGGAGGTCACACGGAGGTCACACGGAGGTCACACGGAGGTCACACGGAGGTCGTATTTTATCCCGTCGCTCGGTTCCCGCACGTGTTCGACATTCTCAGAGGATACGGTTCAGATTTAATACGTTGTTTTTTTGAGTAATTAATATTGTAATTACAATAACAAATAACAATGGCAGAAATAATAATGATAAATAATAATAATAACAAGGTGAAGATCTACTAAATCTACAATAGATCTACAATCTACTAAAATAATGAATTGATCCTTTCAGCTTGGATGTAATTATTGATAATACGGACTAAACCATGGCGATAACCTTGATGTTTAAAAATGAAATATTTCATATCATGTACAGTGTATATACATATATAACTAATTTATTGATTATTCTAAAGATTATTTTTTTAACCCCTGCTTCATCTAATAACTAAATTACCCATTATATATGTATATATATAAACTGTCTGATTAATATTTCAATATTTTACTCAACCCTCTTTAAAACAAACAAACGTAACAAGATAATGGAGCAAAAACACTGGAAGGATTGCAGGACCTTCCTGCACTTTTATTTTAGTGTGATTTAAATTGCAAAAAAGAGACGAAAGGCACAATAAACGGTTAAAGATGAATTTGATTGATGGCATATATATAATTTTTTTTTTTTATACACAATCTAAAATGAATATATATATATATATATATATATATATTCATTTTAGATTGTATTCAAAAGAGAGATCTGAGCTGAGAATAAAAGACAAACCACTATATTATATAACATATATAATATAATATGATGTACTGGTTTGTCTTCATTCCCAGCTCAGGTCCCGGTGCTCCGGCTCCGGTCTCTGGAGCCTCATGTGTGACTCAGAGTGACGCTCGGAGCCTCCTGGCGTCCCGAAGACCAGCTGTTGTTATTTTTATTCCCCTGGGCCGCAGCCCAGCAGCAGCCCCGAGGTCCCTGAACCTCTCGCACAGGTACGACGGGACAGAGAAAGCATTGAAACCGAGACGATGGCTCTCAAACGCCCCGTCACCTGAAGAGCAACAACTTATGAAATATGAGTGTGGAAATGTTAAACTGTCAAAGTTTCCTCTGACTTGTATTATCATAAGTCTTATTAAGTTAACTTTACTGTATCTCACGTATCTATTTTCTAGTATTTGTTATATTTAATACAAATAAAGTGAAAGAATCAACTGGAGAGCAGACTGTACACGCGGTGCGTTCAATGCCTGCTGTACGTACCGGCTCTGTTACAGTCAATTATTCAGCTCCTGCTCCTTTAAACCAGTACCAATAATAAAGAGAACCTACCTTAAAGTGGGCTGTCAGTCCACACGCTTCCTCCTAGTTTGTCTGGTTTATTAAGTCAGAAAAAGAGCCTCAAAGGAAGAGCAGCCTTATTGGTCGCTCGGTCGGCAGGATCTCTCCGGTTCAGGGTCCACGGCGGCCGTCTGGCCTGCTTGCTGTGTGGGGCTATATTTGGCCCGCGGCTCGGGTTTCACCGCCAGAAGATTGGCAAGAAGAGAGAGTGTTAAGGTTAGTCCTGGGAGAGGAGGGGGAGGGGGGGGGGGGGGGTGACATTTGTGCTGAACAAGTTTTCAGACACATGTTTGACACACAATACAGTATTGTACTTTTCGGCGGCCACGTCCAGAGGCCTGCTCCAGCTGAGGGGAAGCCATGACCCCCGACCCCCCACTGGCCCGCCTCACCTATGGGTCAAGTTATCTCAAAGGGGGGCTACGGCCTTTTATTTATTTTTAACAATCCATAACTGTTATTCCTAGACAGTCCAGATATATTTATCTCACAAATCTCAAAACTAGAGTGAGAAAAACTAAAATATGTGAAAGTGTGAAAGATGTCATCAATGACACGAGTCAAGTTTCTATTCAATTGGCGAGCTTATTTTTTTTAAATGTGGCACGAAAAAATAAGGAAAAGCGCCTCCTCTGGTTGTATAGAAGTTTATGCTTCATGTGTTAAAGCTGCATTCTCTCTCCTGACCACCAGGTGGCGACTCCTCTGGTTGTATAGAAGTCTATGCTTCATGTGTTAAAGCTGCATTCTCTCTCCTGACCACCAGGGGGCGACTCCTCTAGTTGTATAGAAGTTTATGCTTCATGTGTTAAAGCTGCATTCTCTCTCCTGACCACCAGGTGGCGACTCCTCTGGTTGTATAGAAGTCTATGCTTCATGTGTTAAAGCTGCATTCTCTCTCCTGACCACCAGGGGGCGACTCCTCTGGTTGTATAGAAGTCTATGCTTCATGTGTTAAAGCTGCATTCTCTCTCCTGACCACCAGGGGGCGATTCCTCTGGTTGTATAGAAGTCTATGCTTCATGTGTTAAAGCTGCATTCTCTCTCCTGACCACCAGGGGGCGATTCCTCTGGTTGTATAGAAGTATATGCTTCATGTGTTAAAGCTGCATTCTCTCTCCTGACCACCAGGGGGCGACTCCTCTGGTTGTATAGAAGTCTATGCTTCATGTGTTAAAGCTGCATTCTCTCTCCTGACCAGCAGGGGGCGACTCCTCTGGTTGTATAGAAGTCTATATAAATGACTCTACTTCTCTCTTGATGTATTCCCTCAGTAAACATTGTAAACATGAGTTTATGTCTCAATCTCTAGTTTCAAGTCTTCTTCAATACAGCGTGATGTTCATTTAGTAAATTATGCTCATTTAGAGTCAAACAGACCATAAAGCAGGGGACGCTTTAGGGGCGGGGCTACAAGGTGATTGACAGGTAGAGATGTATACGTCACTCGTCCTCAGTCCAAATATGGTCACTTCCTGTTCACTGGTTGTCTGCAGACATGGACATGGATACAGATGGAAATAAGTCACATTTTAAACTCTGGCTTCGTCTACTGAAGACTCATCGGTGTGTCGAAGGACAAAAGACAGTTGGGACCTGCAGCCTCACTCCTCTATTTCTGGACCACCATCACACTCTGTGCTGTCAGAGCTATTCTGGCTCTCCATCAATCTACTGATTACGGTGAAGAGCCAACGATAAGGTCGCACACACACGCACACGCACACGCACACGCACACGCACACACTAAATATTCTCCTTGTTCGTCACCACACCCCTTTTATTAATAACTGATACCAAAGTACCACTTAAAAATAACTGCATTATTTAGCGGTGACTTCTATAACGTAAAGACTTTGTATCTGTGTGGTGATCTACTGCATGTAAGAATAGAACTGGAGCGGTTCCAACATGTCCATTTCCTGTTCCTCACAACACAGACTGTGGCCTCATGCAGGATTTATCTTTAGTGTTGAAGATGTATTGATGGATGCCCCGGAGACCTTTATTCTCATATTAGGCCTGTGATGCTTGTGACATCACAAGGGGTGGATCACACATTACAAAAACAATATATCTGTATTATTACAGCAGTAAAGATGTATATTTATAAAATATGTTTTATTTATTTATATATATTTTATACATGTATATATATTTTATTTTATTTATTTACCCTACTTTTATGGCTGTTATATTCTATTGCAGTTGTGTCAGTAATATTTATTTTACACTTAATACTTATTCTATTCCATCTTATTCTTATTCTAGTGTTCATTTATGTTTTTTTAAATGAAACTCTGGCACAATAATTTCCTTCGGGATTAATAAAGTTATATCTTATTTTATCTTAACTTGAAAGACGTTTAGACGCATTGTGACAATTTGTGTTTTGACTGCATTTAACTTTCTGTACAAACGCAGTGCTGCATTCAGCCGGCAGAGGTCGCTGTTATGAACGCGAAACGAACCGAACAACCAACAACAATAAATATTATAACCACTTCCCAGCGGGCTCCAGACAGTGTTGTTAAAGTCACCCATCACTTAATCAACTAAATAAACTAAATATACTAAACTACTTTCTGGTTTTAGTCGACTATTACAACCACAGGCGAGGAACAGGACATTTACGAATCGCCTTTTCCCGAGGAACAGGACATTTACGAATCGCCTTTTCCCTTCCTAGTAAGTTTGTCTTCTCACGCTTCCCGTTGCTCCTCAATGATTGGTCGACTCGTGCGGGGGAAAATGGCGCCGTCCGCGTAATTGTAAATAACTCCATGAAGAAAACGTAAATTAAGTGTTTCTCCAGGCGAGCAGAGTGTTTTTTGGACGGTTTTAACAACAACAACGGTAAGTTGCGCTTGTAATGAATTCGTCTTTAATGTCCAGCGCTGTGAAATAAGTCGCATTTCATCTTTGTTAGCTAACAAGCCTGCGAGCATCTCAGCTAACGTGGAGGACTGATGGTAGCCTTCGTGTTTAATACCAGATGTGAGTCCTTAAGGAGTCCTTCAGGGGTTCAGGCTCTCAGGTGTGTCTCTGGACTCACCTGAGACCTCCGGATATAACACTGAACAAGATGGAGCTGTTTCTTTAGACCTCGTTATTTCGACGTATTGTGTTTTAATTGTTAGCTCTGTAGTGGCCATTTGTCTTTAGAATTAAAGCAAATAAACATAAATCAAAGAAAATAAACCAAAATCAAAAAGCCACTGATGCACCTTAGGCATGAAAATTACGCAGCTAAAAAGAATGCAGGGTCCATGCGGGAGTCCGATTTTACTTATATTTATTGAACTTAACAAACAAGTAAACAAACAAAAGAACAAAGAAACCCCCCCATGCTGTCGCTGGTAAAAAATCATATGCCTACCCAGGGTGCATCCCGGTCCTATACCTGGCTACACCTTTAAGTAAACCCCAGGTGATAACCCAATTAACTAACCAAAACCAATCAAAAGACTACAAATAATTAAACCCAAAAACTATCCTAATATATCAAAAGATTTAACCTAAATAAACAACTTAGAATTAAACTATAATACTTGTGAATAAAAAATAACTTATAAATCAATAAGTAGCTCCTACATTCCAGCCCCTAATTGGGCATACAATCACAATTATTTATATTTTCAAACGGAGCTATTCCTGCAACATGCATTCTAATGACATAAAATATGAGATTAGGAATATTATGTGCGCCATGCATTAACCTAAAGTGAGTCTTCTTGATGAACCTACAACAGAAAAATAAGAGAGAAAATAGAGGTAGAGAAAGATAAAAAAGGTAGAGAAAGCATTAGTCCCTGATGCTAAACTGCTGCTTCCAGTAGCAGACAGAGTTTTGTCACCGGCCTCTCCAGAATGCTGGTTCTTGTTTGAAGCCGCACAGTGCGCACCAGACCCTTTGCATCTGGTCTTGCATCCAAAACTTTTCCCATCATCCAAGATCCTCTTGGAGCTGTTGCGTCCGCAACAAGGACTATGTCTCCAATAGTGAGGCTTCTTCTTGGCCTTGTCCATTTTTGTCTTTCTTGCATCATCGGTAGGTACTCCGATATCCATCTCTTCCAGAAAAGTTCAGCCATGTACTGTATTTGCTTCCACCTTTTCCTGATGTATAGATCATTCTTATCAAACAGTCCTGGTGGCATGATTGGTTTGCCCTTTAAAATTAGAATGTGGTTTGGTGTGAGAGCTTCCAGGTCATCAGGGTCATCTGAGACTCTTGTGATGGGTCTATCATTTAGTATTGCCTCAACCTCACAGAAAGTAGTCTGGAGTCCTTCATCATCCAGAGTTTGCTGTTGAAGAACTGAGGTGAGGACACGTTTCACTGAACGAATCAGGCGCTCCCAGATGCCGCCTTGATGGGAAGCTGCTGGAGTGTTAAAGTTC
The DNA here is from genome assembly GCA_023566465.1 of Cottus gobio. Classification (NCBI taxonomy): domain Eukaryota; kingdom Metazoa; phylum Chordata; class Actinopteri; order Perciformes; family Cottidae; genus Cottus; species Cottus gobio. Next base: position 1,783,388 of record CM042217.1, read on the forward strand.
CATTTTATGCCATCCTGGACCAAAGACCTTTGAATTCTGCCATGATTGAAAACAGCAAGACTTTCCTTCAACTCTCGGTTGGCTCCAACAAAATTGGTGCCATTATCAGTCCTGATAGTGGAGACTGGACCTCGTCTGCAGATAAATCTCCGTACTGCGTTTAAACAGGAGTCTGTATCCAATGTGTATGCCACTTCCAAGTGGACTGCACGACTGGTAAAACAGGTGAAAAGTACTCCATATCTCTTAAGAAGACTTCTTCCTCTCTTCACATTGATGGGCCCAAAATAGTCAACTCCAACATTTGTAAAAGGAGCGTCGTCAGGCACCACTCTCTCTTCAGGCAAGTCTGCCATCTTCTGTTCGCCAAGCTTTCCTCTGTTGCGTCTACAAACAACACAGTCAGATATGACCTTCCTAGCAGCAGAGTTTGCATTAATGATCCAGTACTTTTGCTGTAACCTGGACAACATGTGATTTCTTCCTGCATGTCCTAGCTGATGATGGATATTGCTCAAAATCAGCTTTGATACATGGAGGTCTTTGGACAAAATGACTGGATGTTTGGATTCCGCTGGCAATGCTGCTTTACTCAAACGCCCACCAACTCTGAGGATTTCATCACCCATGACTGGGTCCAGTTTGTACAGTGGACTTTCTTTGGGGACGTTTTTAAAGCTACTCTTGAGTGAGGCAATTTCAGCTGCAAACTTGTGTCTTTGCACGTATTGAATGATTGACTTCTCTGCTTTTGAAAGATCTTCAGGAGTTAGACTTTGTCCTTTGAGTGTGGCTTTAAAGCTCTGAACTCTTCTTTCCACTTCATGTTCTTGAATCTTCAGATCGTCTTTTCTGAGGCCTGCAGAAGCACAAAACTCCTTTCTCTTCTGTCCCAATAACGCAAGAATCTCCTTGACCTTCAGAAACCAAGCGACAGATCTTTTTAGTCTAATCCAAGATGAAAAATAAGAGATCAGGTGGTTGGTGGCATTTTCCGAATCCTTGACGATAGCATTCACCATTAGGTCCCTTTTGACCTCTGGGTCATCTGCTAAAATCACATCCAGATCCACCTCCAATTTAGGCCACGCCTCTTTTGACTTGTTCAGAAACTCCGGTCCATTTATCCATCTCCTGCTTTTCAGGAAATCCTCAGCTCTTAGTCCTCTTGATGCTTCATCTGCTGGATTCTCCTTAGAACCAACATATCTCCACTGCTCCACATCTGCCGCGTCTCTGATAACAGCAGTTCTGTTCGCCACGAAAGTGTGGAATCGCCTGGTTTCACTAGAGATATATTTAAGAACTGTAGTGCTGTCAGTCCAAAAGACTGATTTCTCAAGTTTAAACTGCAACTCCTTCTGAAGCAATTTATCAATTCTAACAGCAAGAACTGCAGCTGTGAGTTCCAGTCGAGGAATTGTGGTCTGCTTTAGTGGAGCCAGTCTGGCCTTTCCCAAGAGAAATGCAACATGTACCTTTTGATCTTTTTCCAATCTCACATAAGACACAGTTTCATATCCAACTTGACTGGCATCAGAAAAGTGGTGAAGTTGGGCTGTAGCAGGGTCGCTAAAGTCTCTGGGTTTAATACAGCGATCCACTTTGAACTCTGACATTCTTTGGAGGTCCTCAAGCCAATTAGCCCATTGCTCAGAGAAGGAGCGAGGAATAGCATCATCCCATCCCAAGTTTCTCTTACAAAGCTCCTGCAACAACAGTTTGGCTGGCATACTGAATGGGGATAGAAATCCCAAAGGGTCATAAAGTGAGCTGACTACTGACAATATTCCTCTCCTGGTCTGTGGCTGTTCTCGTAATGATGTCCTGAACTTGAACGTGTCAGTTTCAATGTTCCACTGTAGTCCTAGTGCTTGCTCCATTGGAAGTTGGTCTGTGTCCAGATCCAGTTCCAACAATTCTTTTGGTCTTTTGTCTTCTGCGATTGACAGCAGCACTGCGCGGCTGTTGCTGATCCATCCTGAAAGATTGAATCCTCCTTTATGACAAAGAGCATTCAAGTCCTTGATCATTTGCAGTGCCGCCTCCTCTGATGCCATGGATTTCAGGCAGTCATCAACATAAAAATTATTTTTGACTGTACTTATCACTTCTGGAGGGAAGTTTTGGACATTATCATCTGCAGTTCTCCTCAGAGCATAATTTGCACATGGTGAGGATACAGCTCCAAACAGGTGTACTTTCATCCGATACTCCAGTGGAGACTCTGCAGTGTCACCATCAGGCCACCAGAGAAAGCGGAGAAAGTTGATGTGCTCATCTGAGACATGAACTTGATGAAACATGGCTTGGATGTCAGCCATTACTGCAATGGGCTCTTGCCTAAATCGGATAAGGACTCCAATAAGAGTGTTAGTAAGATCAGGGCCCTGCAAGAGCTGGCAGTTCAGTGATGTTCCTTCATAAGTTGCTCCACAATCAAAAACAATTCTCAGTTTTCCTTTTCTGGGATGATAGATTCAATAAATTGGGATGTACCACACCTTTCCATCACTTTGTTCTTGTTGATCAGCAGGTATCAACTCAGCATATCCTTGAGTTATCATGTTTAAAAATGTGGCGTATTCATCCTTAAATGAACCATTCTTGTTCATTTTCCTTTTCAGGCTCCTTAGGCGCTGTTCTGCAACACAGCGATTGTTAGGCATGACAGAATTTTCCTGTCTGAAAGGTAAGTCAATACAGTAATGGTCTCCAGTTAATACTGTTGTGGTGTTCATAATATTCATGAACTTGACGTCTTCTCTGGACATTTCAATCTGCTCCTCTGATGATCTCTCATTGAAATCATGGTTATACTGTTTAACCAGCATGTCTTGCAGATGTTCCACAGAGATGCGGTTGGCTGTTACAGCAGGGCAGCCATTCTTACTCCTACTGCTTCCACCACGAAGTGGACCATTGATGACCCAGCCAACTCTAGTTCTGACCGCATAGGGTCCATCATCCTGGCTGTTTATCAGCTCCCAAGGCTCCATCACTTTTGATGCATCAGTTCCAATTAGTAGCTCAACATCTGCATCAATGTCATGGAGCTTAACATCCCCGAGATAGGACCATTGATCAAGATCCTCTTGCCGTGGGACATTGAGTGTAGAAACAGGCATAATCCTTTGAGTTAAAACTTCAGGTAACTCAATGAAATCATTTGTACTCATGCCAGACACTTGAAGACCTGACAGAATATGTGCACTTACAATCTTCCTTTGACCCATTGTTCTCAACAGAATATTTGTCCTTTTACCCTTCAAGTTCAATTTTCTTGCCAAGTTCTCAGTACAGAATGTGCCTGAACTCCCTGGATCCAAAAAAGCATACGTCTGTACCATTTGGTTGTCCCTCTGGTTCTTGACTTTTACGGCAACAATAGAAAAGATGGCATTATCTTCACAACCAGCCCCAATATGGCCACAGGTCTGAGACATGGAAGTTGAAACACTTGGAGGGCTCATAGACTGTTGGGCTTGTTGTAAGGTTGTTCCTTTATCCTGCCGTTCTATATGCAGGACTCCTGGGTGCTTTTGGTGACACACATCGCAATCCAAGCGACTCCTGCAGTCTTTGCTGATGTGACCTACTTTTAGGCAACCAAAACAAATACCCCGTTCCTTGATAAAATTGATCTTGTCACGATGTCCTTTTTATTTTAAATTGTGGGCACTTGTCCAATGAGTGAAAACTTTGTGAGCAAAACAGACAGTTGTGAATCGAGGAAGACTTGGTCTTGTTTTCTGTATACTGAGTGATGCATCCATCTTTAACTGCAGTAACATTGGTGGCAAAGCTGCTTCCCTTTTTCCTTTGTGTCAAGTGACTGATGTTGGAAGCCTTCAAGTTGGTGGGTTGTGAGTCCTGAATGTTTCCAAAAAGTGGATCTGAGGCAATTCTGACCTGCTTTTCAATGAAGGCAACAAGATCATTAAACAGTGCCCTCCGGCCACTTCGGTCATGCAGATCACAAGCAACATTTCTCCACCTTTCCCTTAACTTATAGGGAAGTTTCAAGATGATGCTCCTCATATTGGATGGTAGGTCCAGTTCCTTCATGTGCATCATTTGCTCTGTTAGATTTGAGCATCCTCGAAGAAACAGGGAGAATGATTTCAATGCTTTAAGATCTTCACTTTTCACAGGCGTCCAGCTGAGAAGCTTTTCCATATAGGCAGATGCAATTTTGTACTCATTTCCAAAGTGCTCCGCTAGAAGACTTTTTGCTCTGTGGTATCCTTGCTCTGATGGTAAATGTTGACAACTGCACACCAGGTCTCTTGGCTGCCCCCTGGTGTATTGTTCGAGAAAGTGCAAACAGTCACTCCAATTTGTTGTCTTTTCCTCTACTCTATTTTCAAAAGCTCTGATGAAAGACCTGTATTGAAGAGGGTCTCCATCAAACACAGGAATATTTCGCACGGGAAGGACAGAGCACAGATTTTGCTGAACTAGCATTGCAGCTATGTCATTTTGTCTTTGCATAACATTTACAATGTCATTCTGGTAGTTCTCAGTTAGAGTTTGAAGTTGCACACTTCCTGCTTGCTTTTGATTTACAGTTTGTGTGACTGGCATTTGTTTAGGTAGTTGAGTTATGGGATCAGACACAGGAAAAACATGTTCTTTTTTATCTGGAATAAAAGTGTAGGCATGGGGATTTAATTGACTCGATTTTTGACAATTGTTCTTTTCAAAATAAGAGTCCATGCCGTTGGTGGGTTGTGAGTAAAAAATCCTGCCTGTTGAACCGACGAGACGGATCCCTCACACTTGGATTGGATGGATCGTTTTGTGTAGGATGGATCGACAGCAAGTATTGTTTTATTCATCACTCTTTTGGAACATCGACGGGGAAACTGCTTTGGCCCAGATCAACAAGCGACAGGAAACTGGTATGTGATTGGACTGCTGTATAGGAAAACGGCTAAACGAGTGGAGTTTAGAGTCAGTATTCACATCCATGTTTCGAGTGAAAAGTTTGACAGCTGAGTGGCTGCACGTGATCGGTGCGCAGTGCCGGCGCACCACCGTCCGCGGCTTTCATGGATTAAAAACCCGACTTCAGTGTGTCTTTGTGTGGTGAGTTGGGTCTGATCGGCCAGTGGGCACCCTGGGTAGGCATATGATTTTTTACTTTATGTAGTGGCCATTTGTCTTTAGAATTAAAGCAAATAAACATAAATCAAAGAAAATAAACCAAAATCAAAAAGCCACTGATGCACCTTAGGCATGAAAATTACGCAGCTAAAAAGAATGCAGGGTCCATGCGGGAGTCCGATTTTACTTATATTTATTGAACTTAACAAACAAGTAAACAAACAAAAGAACAAAGAAACCCCCCATGCTGTCGCTGGTAAAAAATCATATGCCTACCCAGGGTGCATCCCGGTCCTATACCTGGCTACACCTTTAAGTAAACCCCAGGTGATAACCCAATTAACTAACCAAAACCAATCAAAAGACTACAAATAATTAAACCCAAAAACTATCCTAATATATCAACCTAAATAAACAACTTAGAATTAAACTATAATACTTGTGAATAAAAAATAACTTATAAATCAATAAGTAGCTCCTACAAGCTCTCTGAGGCGCAAAGTGGCAAAACAAGACTTTCGCCAGTTGTTAAAAACAAGCTGCAATACATCATGCACATCAAACAACGGGAATATAATGCATATTACTATTCTATATTTATACTATTCTTGTGTATGTTTATCTGTTATTTTGATGTCTTCTGTATGTGTTTTCTTTTATTACTTATTGACTGTGATCTGGATATTAATTTCTGCTTTCTTTTATTTTTCCTTGTTTGTGAAGCACTTTGTAGCTGTAGTTTTGAAAGGTGCTATTTATATAAACTATAATTGTTATTGTTATCATAACTACGATGTAAATAACAACAAAGCTGTGTTGTCTTCCTCGATCATAACAGAGTTCATCTTCACATCAGAGTATTAATTATGTTTTATTTTAGCGTCCATATTAATGTCTGTAGTGATATTTCTTCCTACTCTTCACGTCTCTCAGCCCTCAACATGCCGGCCTTCCGGCAGGTGGGAGAGAAGCAGCTTCCCAACCCGGTGCTGTGCATGGCCTGGTCCCCCAAAAGAGACCTCATCGCTCTGGCCAACACCACCGGAGAGGTGGGCTCAAAACCAGCATGTTTACACCTGAGACACGCTTATGGTTTAGTAACTTTATGCTTTAGTAACTTTATGGTTTAGTAACTTTATGCTTTAGTAACTTTATGGTTTAGTAACTTTATGGTTTAGTAACTTTATGCTTTAGTAACTTTATGCTTTAGTAACTTTATGGTTTAGTAACTTTATGCTTTAGTAACTTTATGGTTTAGTAACTTTATGGTTTAGTAACTTTATGCTTTAGTAACTTTATGGTTTAGTAACTTTATGCTTTAGTAACTTTATGCTTTAGTAACTTTATGGTTTAGTAACTTTATGGTTTAGTAACTTTATGCTTTAGTAACTTTATGCTTTAGTAACTTTATGGTTTAGTAACTTTATGCTTTAGTAACTTTATGGTTTAGTAACTTTATGGTTTAGTAACTTTATGCTTTAGTAACTTTATGCTTTAGTAACTTTATGCTTTAGTAACTTTATGCTTTAGTAACTTTATGGTTTAGTAACTTTATGGTTTAGTAACTTTATGGTTTAGTAACTTTATGGTTTAGTAACTTTATGCTTTAGTAACTTTATGCTTTAGTAACTTTATGGTTTAGTAACTTTATGGTTTAGTAACTTTATGGTTTAGTAACTTTATGCTTTAGTAACTTTATGCTTTAGTAACTTTATGCTTTAGTAACTTTATGCTTTAGTAACTTTATGCTTTAGTAACTTTATGGTTTAGTAACTTTATGGTTTAGTAACTTTATGCTTTAGTAACTTTATGGTTTAGTAACTTTATGCTTTAGTAACTTTATGGTTTAGTAACTTTATGCTTTAGTAACTTTATGCTTTAGTAACTTTATGCTTTAGTAACTTTATGGTTTAGTAACTTTATGCTTTAGTAACTTTATGCTTTAGTAACTTTATGCTTTAGTAACTTTATGCTTTAGTAACTTTATGCTTTAGTAACTTTATGCTTTAGTAACTTTATGCTTTAGTAACTTTATGGTTTAGTAACTTTATGCTTTAGTAACTTTATGCTTTAGTAACTTTATGCTTTAGTAACTTTATGCTTTAGTAACTTTATGCTTTAGTAACTTTATGGTTTAGTAACTTTATGCTTTAGTAACTTTATGGTTTAGTAACTTTATGCTTTAGTAACTTTATGCTTTAGTAACTTTATGCTTTAGTAACTTTATGGTTTAGTAACTTTATGGTTTAGTAACTTTATGCTTTAGTAACTTTATGCTTTAGTAACTTTATGCTTTAGTAACTTTATGCTTTAGTAACTTTATGGTTTAGTAACTTTATGCTTTAGTAACTTTATGCTTTAGTAACTTTATGCTTTAGTAACTTTATGCTTTAGTAACTTTATGCTTTAGTAACTTTATGCTTTAGTAACTTTATGCTTTAGTAACTTTATGCTTTAGTAACTTTATGCTTTAGTAACTTTATGCTTTTGTAACTTTATGCTTTTGTAACTTTATGCTTGTGTAACTTTATGCTTGTGTAACCTTATGGTTGTGTAACTTTATGGTTGTGTAACTTTATGGTTGTGTAACTTTATGGTTGTGTAAATTTATGCTTTAGTAAATTTATGGTTTAGTAAATTTATGGTTTAGTAACTTTATGCTTTAGTAACTTTATGCTTTAGTAACTTTATGCTTTAGTAACTTTATGGTTTAGTAACTTTATGGTTTAGTAACTTTATGCTTTAGTAACTTTATGCTTTAGTAACTTTATGGTTTAGTAACTTTATGCTTTAGTAACTTTGTGCTTTAGTAACTTTATGCTTTAGTAACTTTATGCTTTAGTAACTTTATGGTTTAGTAACTTTATGCTGTAGTAACTTTATGCTTTAGTAACTTTATGCTTTAGTAACTTTATGCTTTAGTAACTTTATGCTTTAGTAACTTTATGGTTGTGTAACTTTATGGTTGTGTAAATTTATGGTTGTGTAAATTTATGCTTTAGTAACTTTATGCTTTAGTAACTTTATGCTTTAGTAACTTTATGCTTATGGTTGTGTAACTTTATGGTTGTGTAACTTTATGGTTGTGTAAATTTATGGTTGTGTAAATTTATGCTTTAGTAACTTTATGCTTTAGTAACTTTATGCTTTAGTAACTTTATGCTTATGGTTGTGTAACTTTATGGTCTGTGTAACTTTATGGTTTAGTAACTTTATGCTTTAGTAACTTTATGGTTGTGTAACTTTATGGTTTAGTAACTTTATGCTTTAGTAACTTTATGGTTGTGTAACTTTATGGTCTGTGTAACTTTATGCTTTAGTAACTTTATGCTTTAGTAACTTTATGGTTGTGTAACTTTATGGTCTGTGTAACTTTATGGTTTAGTAACTTTATGCTTTAGTAACTTTATGGTTGTGTAACTTTATGGTTGTGTAACTTTATGGTTGTTTAACTTTATGGTTTAGTAACTTTATGCTTTAGTAACTTTATGGTTGTGTAACTTTATGGTCTGTGTAACTTTATGGTTTAGTAACTTTATGGTTTAGTAACTTTATGGTTGTGTAACTTTATGGTCTGTGTAACTTTATGGTTTAGTAAATTTATGCTTTAGTAACTTTATGGTTTAGTAAATTTATGCTTTAGTAACTTTATGCTTTAGTAAATTTATGGTTTAGTAACTTTATGCTTTAGTAACTTTATGGTTTAGTAACTTTATGGTTTAGTAACTTTATGGTTGTGTAACTTTATGCTTTAGTAACTTTATGGTTGTGTAACTTTATGGTTTAGTAACTTTATGGTTTAGTAACTTTATGGTTGTGTAACTTTATGGTTGTGTAACTTTATGGTTGTGTCACTTTATGGTTGTGTAACTTTATGGTCTGTGTAACTTTATGGTCTGTGTAACTTTATGGTTTAGTAACTTTATGCTTTAGTAACTTTATGGTTGTGTAACTTTATGGTTGTGTAACTTTATGGTTGTGTAACTTTATGGTTGTGTAACTTTATGGTTGTGTAACTTTATGGTTGTGTAACTTTATGGTTGTGTAACTTTATGGTCTGTGTAGTTGCTGCTGCATCGCTTGGCGAGTTTCCAGCGTGTTTGGAGCTTACCACCCAGTGAGTTCACTGGGAAGGAGATCACGGCTCTGGCCTGGAGGCCCGACGGCAAAAGTAAGAACTGAATGTGTGTTTCACACTTTGTGTTGTTTCTTTGTGTGTCGTCATCAGGGAAACTCCTTTTTAAAGCATCGATGGATACTTATATAGTTATATAACCGTTATATACGGTTATGGAGGTAACGATCCTGCTATCACTACTTTAGAAGACGTCATCGTCTCAAACCTCATATTCAATAAAGGCCTCACAATTAAATAATAATAATAATAACAATAACAACAACTCTCCCTAATCTCCAGTTCTGGCCTTCAGCCTCGGCGACACCAGGCAGGTGGTCCTGTGCGGGGTGGAGAAAGCCGAGATCCTCCACGTGTTTCCGATGCAGAACTCGGTGACCTGCATGCACTGGATGGAGGTGACGGAGGAGAGCAGGTGTGCACGGGGCTCGGGATCGAACCAGCGGCACGGGGGGCGTCTGGTTTTCTAGAGTAATCTGACTGTTTGTTTCAGTGCCCTCAGCTCCTTCTACAACTCGGAGGACGAATCCAAACTCTTTCTTCCCAAACTGCCGACGCTCCCGAAGAGGTAACGCCGCTGCAAACACCAGGTTATGAGAAATGAATTCTTTGAGTAATATTTGTAATATTTGTCCAAACCTTTTGTTTTTCCAGCTACAGCACAACGTCAAAGATCTTCAGGTGGGGCCGTTTTCATTAAAGCACAGCTCGGTGGTTTGATGCCAGCTGTCCACTGTTTGTTTGACAGCGGCCGTGTTTCTCTGTGTTGCAGTGAGGAAAAGTCTGACGAGATTATGAATCTCATGGGAGAAGTCAGGTACCTATAAAGACAGATTCTCTTTAAAGCATTTATTCATTCTTATCTGCTGTTTAATGTTGTTTCTGTGCAGACTGAACGTTCTGGTTCTCGGAGGAGACTCCGGCTTCGTGGAGCTTTATGCGTACGGGATGTACAAGATCGCCACGCTGTCAGGGGTGAGGCGCTGTGGTCGCTTAGTTACAGCTTCACAAACATATGGATTTCTCAACTTTACATTGATGAAGTGTTAGCTGAGACAATGTGAGGAGAATTATGTCATAAAAAAGCAAAATGCAACTTAACATGGAGGGCGATGTAGAAACATCTCAAATAAACAATCACTGTAGAGGTCATTGTAGATCTGTAGATTATCTCTTCACACGACAACAACAACAAACATGTAAACGATTATTCACCAAGCAATTCCAGGGTTCAGACTGAAAAACCTTAAAAATGTTCCAGTCATGGAAAAATTTGAGAAAAAGCCGAATGTCCTGGAAAATTATCGAGAGAATTATTATCAACTGCATATGCAAGGGTTATAAGAGGAAAGTTAAATAATAATACCAGCTTGAAGAGCTCATGTATGTCAGTTGGTGAGGTGAAGTTATGGAATATGTTAGCAAAGTACAAATAGAAATATATTTAAGAAAATGACAGGGAAAAAAGATGAAGTGAGATCAAGATGATTATCATATTCCTCTTCAGAAATATAATATCTGTTCATTTATATAGTTCCTTTTTATAATTTACAGTTTATTGTATTGTTTATGTTTTCATATTATTAGTTACATTAATAAAATGTGATGCTTTTAGCCCTCCACTTAGTGCTTCGTGATCATGTGACCCTTCACAGGTGTCGGGATCGTGTCGCAGCCTCGGTCTGTCCAGCGACCTCAAGTCTCTGTCCGTCATCACGGAGGTGCAGTCGGCTGACCACGCCCCTCAGATCTGCTACGTCCAGGTGAGCTGACCACGCCCCTCAGATCTGCTACGTCCAGGTGAGCCAGGGCCTCCGGCTCCGCTCTGACTGGCTGTTTTATTTAATGTGCTTCTTCTTATTGTTTTGTTTTGCTTCCAGCTGGACACGAGGCTGTTGTCGGACTGCCTGCCCGAGGTGACCCGGATGGCCCGCAAGTTCACCCACATCTCCACGCTGCTGCAGTACCTGCACCTGTCACTCACCTGCATGTGTGAAGCCTGGGAGGACATCCTCATGCAGATGGATCTGCGGCTCACTAAGTTTGTTCAGGTCAGTGACAGAAACCAGGCAGTCCGGGTGGAGACCACATCCATCTGGGGCCCCACAGGGCGCCGCACTGGGGACCCTTTCTATTCGTGTTACTCGGCACACACGAGAAATGATGCCGTCGGATTCTGGTTTGGAGTCTAAACTGGAGTCTTATTTGTTTGTCCCTGTTTTTAGGAAAAGAACACAAGCACTCAGGTCCAAGATGAGTTCCTGGAGCTTCTCCTGTGGGGACAATCCAGGTGAGCAAAGAGAAGAAGAACTGGCTGCAATGCCCGGACTGTCCTGCAGGTGGAGGCATCAGATGTGTTGGGTTGGTTCGTTGCTCTTTTCCTTATCGGGTGATTCTAATGGCTCTCTGCTCTCCTGCAGCCCTGAACTCCAGGCTCTGCTCATGAACCAGCTGACCGTCAAGGTGAGAGAGTGAGAGGGTGAGAGAGTGAGAGGTGACGAGCTGCGTTCCAACTGGATCTGACCAGATTTGAAGGTTTGTGTCTGTTTCTTCGTCACAGGGCCTGAAGAAGCTGGGCCAGTCCATCGAGTCGTCTTACTCCAGCATCCAGAAGCTGGTGATCAGCCACCTGCAGAGGTGGGTGTCTCCTTCCTCTGTCTCCTTCCTCTTCTCTCTCTTTCCTCTGTCTCCTTCCTCTTCCTCTCTCTCCTTCCTCTCTCCTTCCTCTTCCTCTCTCCTCTTCCTCTGTATTTAACCACCTCTCCTCTCCTGCAGTGGCTCTGAGGCTCTGTTGTACCACCTGAGTGAGGTGAAAGGCATGTCTCTGTGGAAGCAGAAGTTCGAGCCCCTCGGTCTGGATTCAGCAGCTATCGAAGGTACCGTGTCCCCCCCCCTCCTCCACCATACCCCCCTCCACCCCACCTGCACGATCATCAGAATAAATTTCTAACCACCAACATGATGTTCTTCTTCAGGTGCTATCACCGCTGTGGGCTCCTTTTCTCTGAAAGCCAACGAGCTTCTGCAGTGAGTTCAATTATTATTATTATTATTATTATTATTAACTAGACGGACACGGGAACACCGACGTTCTTCTCTCATTCGTTTCCTCGATTCTACAAAGTTTGTTTGGGAGTCATCTGGTCACAAGCTATTCAGGTATTATTAAGGTATTTATGAGAAATATTCTATTTTTCTGCCTATTCTCATATTGCGTGCATATATTTATAACTATATTTTTATTTATTTATAATTATTTATATATATCTGTGTGTGTGTGTGTGTGTGTGTGTGTATATATATATATATATATATATATATATTTATTTTTTTATTTTATGTGTGTGTCAAATCTTTAATTAAACAATAAATGGTATGAAGTCAGACATCACAGGAAAAACAAATAACAGACGTTATGTTATAATATAATTTAATATAATAAAATCTAACGAAGGGATCAATAGATTGATCTTCATGACTCATCTTAATATCCTCAACATGTATACTTCTGTAGTCTTATATCATTATTGTATACTTCTGTAACTCGTGTGTGTGTAACTTTTTATTTCCTCAGAGTGATCGACAAGAGCACCAAGAACTTCAAAGCCTTCTTCCGCTGGCTTTACGTCGGTAAGAAGCAGAGCAGCTCTGAGTCCACGGTGGCTCTGAGTCCACGGTGGCTCTGAGTCCACGGTGGCTCTGAGTCCACGGTGGCTCTGAGTCCACGGTGGCTCTGAGTCCACGGTGGCTCTGAGTCCACGGTGGCTCTGAGTCCACGGTGGCTCTGAGTCCACGGTGGCTCTGAGTCCACGGTGGCTCTGAGTCCACGGTGGCTCTGAGTCCACCGTGGCTATGAGTCCACCGTGGCTCTGAGTCCACGGTGGCTCTGAGTCCACCGTGGCTATGAGTCCACCGTGGCTCTGAGTCCACGGTGGCTCTGAGTCCACCGTGGCTCTGAGTCCACCGTGGCTATGAGTCTAGATGCTAAACCCACTTTCTGTCCTCAGCGATGCTCCGGATGTGTGAGGAGCACGTTCCCCCGGAGCTCAACAAGGTGAGTGGCCTCCGGTACGCTCGTATCTCCTCGTGACCCTTTCAACATGTCGTGCGTCCTCAGATGACTCAGAAGGACATCGCCTTCGTCGCCGACTTCCTGGCCGAGCACTTCAGCGAGGTGAGAGCGGTGATGTCATCCTAACGAGTCGAAGTCCGATTATCACGAGATGCCCCTGAATGTCTCTCTGGCTCCACAGAACGAAGAACTCTTTGACCGTAAAGGGAAGTACTTCAACGTAGAGCGGGTCGGCCAGGTGAGAGCCTTAATGATAATTATTATTATTATTTAAATGTGTTATTACTATAATGATTTAAGCGGAGCTGGTCTCTGGTCTCTGGTCCGCAGTACCTGAAGGACGAGGACGAGGACCTGGTGTCTCCCCCCAACACCAAGGGGAACCAGTGGCTGAAGTTCCTACAGGAGAGCTCGCACCTGAAGGGTGACCTTGATGATTACATCACTGGCTTTATGTTTTAGGGGGGCGGAGTTACGTTAAGTAATGAGTTTAACCCTTGAACACTAACAAGTTATCTTCATTGTGTTGCTTTTGTCTGGGCTGTGTGGGTCCTTGTGTAGCTTCATGCTGCTCACTGACGTTACTGAGGGTGGGCGTGTCTTTATTGAAGGTGGGCGTGTCTTTATTTAGGTGGGCATTTGTAGTGAATGTGGGCGTGTCTTTATTGAAGGTGGGCGTGTCTCTCTGCTCTAATCCCTGGTTGTTTCAACAGACACGTGTTAGGGTGATTTTCACCCAGCATTAATAAAAATAAAAGTATATTTTATCAGGTACTTTATATATATATATATATATATATATATATATATATAGACCGTTAGTGTTCATGGTTAAAGTGTGTATTTAATGCCGTGTCTAGAGAGCCCTCTGCTGTTCCCGTCGTTCCCCCAGAAGTCTTTGCACTTCGTGAAGAGGACGATGGAGAGCGTGATCGAGCTCTGTCTGCAGAAGCCGGCGGTGAGTTGTGTGTTACAGATATCGGAGGTTAGAGAAGTTCAGTCACCTGGCGTAGTTGAACTTTATTTATGAAATTGTACCTTCTTGATTCTTGTTGTTCTGATTCTTGTTTGTAACCGTAGAATGCACTTATTGTAAGTCGCTTTGGATAAAAGTGTCAGCTAAATGACATGTAATGTAATAATGTAATGTAATGTAATGTCTCCGGTGTGATTCCTCGATGCGGTTCCTCGAGAACCAAAAAAACCCAGAATGTTTTTTATAAATCTAAAAAGATTTATAACTAAATAAGTCTGGTAAATGTGCGACTTAAATAAGTTAAGATAAGTGAACGTGCTTTTTATTATTATTATTCAAATATGTTTATTGACGTGCTTTTTAAACTTAAGAGTTCAGATGTTGTTTGATACGATTCTCATTTATTTCTTTCTTTTTACATTTTGCTGGTTTATTAAATCATGTATTGTAATTTGTGTGCAGGAGGTAATTGGGAAGTCTGTGAAACAAGCCGTGTTCTTGCCTCTGTACACCGTGCCAGAGAGGTTTGTCTCTCACATTCATTTAGTCATATTTCATATAATACATATTATTAAGTGTATTTTTTTTTCATCTTTCCAGCTCTGAAAACAATCTGCGACTTTTTGAACTCCCGTCTTTGTACGTAAAATACAAACATCCTGGTCCAGTAAGATGTTTTATTTATTTATTTATTTATTTATGATGTTGTCGTGGTTGGATTTCTAGGTGGAATGACAAGAAAGCCAAAATGCACCACGTTGTGTTCTGCATGCCGGAGAGGTCACCGGGGAAACTGTACCTGTTACGGAGAGGAACCGACCCCAACAGGTGGGTTCCCCAAAGTTTAGTAAAAGTCCTGTAAATGTGTTATATTCATGTGTTCATGTGGTTCATTTACGCTGAGTTTGAAATAATGAATATGCTTTTAAAAGAAAGACTCAAAATATAAGCAGGCATACGCTGAGTATATCTATAAATGTTTATTCTTTTAATCAAACTATTGTCTCTCATTCATTTGTGTCCTTTAAGGAATACTGTATGCTTTGGAATCCTCATTGTTAGTTTAAATACTACATTTTATCACTTTTTCATGGACACACCCAGATTTCACTAAATGTTTGCTCATGGGAATTTGGTTTAAAGTTATGGAAAAGTCCTGGAAAAGTCCTGGAAATTTGGTTTAAAGTCCTGGACCTGCACTGGTCATTGTGTGTGTGAACCTGTTGTTTGTGTTGTAACAGCGTTTGTTTTCCACAGACACGTCCCCAACAGCATGATGTCCATCGACCTCCGCCACCACCTGGACGGAGCCGATGGCGACGCCGCTGCAGCCACGTCGGTGCCTCTCGTGTCTTTCAGAAATGAAAGCTGAGTCAGTCCTCGGCTCCCGGAGGTGACGCTTCCGTGACTTGCTGTGTTTTCCGTCTCCTTCAGGCCCGGCCGCCTGTACAGCTGCCTGGACGCCCGCTTCTACGACGATGAAATGCTGACGGTGGTGCTGCGAGGAGACGGCGAGCAGGAGGAGCGCGGCTGGCGGGTTCTGGCTCAGCTGCCTCTGGCTGCAGCGCTGGGCTGCGAGGCCGAGTTCAAGTGGGAGCCCACCCTGAGGTGAGCGGGGTCAAGGGTCACCGGGGTTTTAGTTTGGGTCACCAGGGCGGAGATGACACCCTAAATGTCACCCGTGTTGTCAGGTTGGACCAGCAGAGCGGCGCCATCCCGTGTCAAGAACTGGTTTTGGGGAATCAGTGGCGAGAACTGGGGAACATGAAGGCTCAGTTTGTAGCTGTGAATGGGATCCGCAAAGTGGCCTGTGTGGTGAGTCAAATATAAAAGTTATATATCCAGGATTTACCTTTTCTCTCTCCTGACCACCAGGGGGCGACTCCTCTGGTTGTATAGAAGTCTATGCTTCATGTGTTAAAGCTGCATTCTCTCTCTTGACCACCAGGGGGTGACTCCTCTGGTTGTATAGAAGTCTATGCTTCATGTGTTAAAGCTGCATTCTCTCTCCTGACCACCAGGGGGCGACTCCTCTGGTTGTATAGAAGTCTATGCTTCATGTGTTAAATCTGCATTCTCTCTCTTGACCACCAGGGGGTGACTCCTCTGGTTGTATAGAAGTCTATGCTTCATCTGTTAAAGCTGCATTCTCTCTCCTGACCACTAGGGGGCGACTCCTCTGGTTGTATAGAAGTCTATGCTTCATGTGTTAAATCTGAATTCTCTCTCCTGACCACCAGGGGGCGACTCCTCTGGTTGTATAGAAGTCTATGCTTCATGTGTTAAATCTGCATTCTCTCTCTTGACCACCAGGGGGTGACTCCTCTGGTTGTATAGAGGTCTATGCTTCATGTGTTAAAGCTGCATTCTCTCTCTTGACCACCAGGGGGCGGCTCTGGGTTGTATACCCCGAAGATATTCCTATATTTGTTCCAGGCATTGATAAGATCATCTGATCCATCTGTGTCCATGATTCCTGTGAATGAATGTCGTTTCTCAACATTAACTTTTACTCCTCCTCCTCCCCCTCCCCCGGCAGCTAAGTGCCAATCTCAGGCACATTCGTGTTTTTGAGATGGACGTCGAGGATGAAGATGACGAAGGAGCCGAGTCTCAGAACGCCAGCGCTGACCAGGACGGTCTGGACACGACGATGGCCAGCGAGGGCCCGGCAGAGGAGAGCGTGGAGGCCAGGGAGGAGGGCGGGGAGCGAGGAGGCGACGCCTTTAGGAAAACTGAGGAGCAACTGGAGTCAGAGGAAGCCCTCTAAGACTGAGACTTCATAAATATAAGACTTTTGTTTTGCAACTTCCAGAAATACAATATAATGTGTCTGAAAATAAACAGGTTTGTGTTCATATTTGTTTCAGCTGTTTATTTTTTCGGGAGTACGAGATATTTCAGGATCCGCTTGCATTTGAAAAGGAACTGGTTTGAGTTTGAAGGTCAAAGGTCACTGTGACCTCACAAAACATATTTCTGGCCAAAACTCAAGAATGTATAAAAAATACTGCATAAAAAATGGATCCCAAAAAAAAATTAGCCTAATAATATCAAGTGATAATGGAGTAAGAAAGTAAAAAATAATCAAATCCTAGAATTGAATTAGTTATGGAGCTTTTAATATGTATTTGTTTTATCTGATAAATATGAAAATTAGTTCCCCCCCAAGTTAAGTATCCCTGCTGTAAATTAATTTAAATTTAAATGAATAAATAGATGTAATAAATAACTGTGTGCTAACAAATGCTTAGTTAATTTATCAATTAAAAAGAATATAATAATAATGCAAAATAATACTATATTTGTAAAGTGATTTGTCTCTGTTTCAGTTCATGTTTGAAATGTGCTTACAAACATAAATTTGATATGACTTATTCAAAAATAAAATATTCGTGTTTTGCGTGCGCGAGTAAAAATAGGTGTCGGTTACGTGCTCGCTCCCGCCGCCGAACGCAGTGACGCGTGTCAGCCGCCGCCTGTTGGTCTTTTTCGCTCGCCAGTTGGTGACGAACGTTATGAAAAATGGCCTCGACTCTTCCCGTAGCCGCGACTAACCGGAGAAGATGACGGCGAAAAGATTTCTGAGTCAGTTGAACACGTAGAAAACCCCGAAGTTAGCCGAAGGGCCGAGGACGCGTCGGCAGAGAGACGCCTGGAAACAAAACAACCCCAAAAAAACACCCGCCAACCGCCGCGTTTTTTCTTCTTCGTCTTTTCTTTTTCTTCTTCTTCTTCTTCTTCTTCTTCGTCTTCGTCTTCTTCGTCTCCCCGCAGCGCTGGCTGGCTCCGGGGAGCCGCTATGGAGGACATCAACTCGAACATCAATGCGGACCTGGAGGTGCGGAAGCTCCAGGACCTGGTGAAGAAGCTGGAGCAGCAGAACGAGCAGCTCCGGAGCCGGTCCACGTCGCTGTCCTCGACCGGGACCCACCACCACAGACCCCTCAGCGACGGCGGCTACGACCCGCCGCTGACTGCGGGGATGGCAGCCGGTCTGGCCGGCGGCTTTCCCGGGGCGGGGTTCGGCGGGCTGCTGCTGGAGAACAGCCGCTGCCGGAGCCCGCGGCACTCCTACGACGGCGTCAGCTTCAGGAGGGCGTACGAGTACGAGGGGGCGACGGCCGCCGCGGACGAAGGGGAGACGTCCATCCTGGACGAAGTGGACATCTTGGATCTGGAGGACATGGATTGTCTAAACGAGGACGAGGACAGCTGGTGAGTGACAGTCGTTTGGGGGGGAGGTGGTGTGTGTGTGTGTGTGTGTGTGTGTGTGTGTGTGTGTGTGTGTGTGTGTGTGTGTGTGTGTGTGTGTGTGTGTGTGTGTGTGTGTGTGTGTGTGTGTGTGTGTGTGTGTGTGTGTGTGTGTGTGTGTGTGTGTGTGTGTGTGTGTGTGTGTGTGTGTGTGTGTGTGTGTGTGTGTGTGTGTGTGTGTGTGTGTGTGTGTGTGTGTGGGCAGCTTTAATTGTCTGGGTGACAGCTGCTCTAAACATTAGTTACACACACAACATGCATTAATAAAAACATGCCACACACACACCCTCGCCCCTGTACTCTGGACGAGTCCCTCATTGTGGATCACTGAAAGGAAGGGTGTTGTTTGGCAAGTCACGTGGGTGTTGCCAAGCCCCATTCTCGGACTGTATGATCATAATAGACTTCGCTTTGTCATGCAGTCAAAGTCTCCCATGACCTCATACCTTTACCCCCTCCCCCCCTCTCAGCTGTCTGGACCATGAAAGTCCTCCAATCATCTGTTGCAACTGTTTTGTTGTTGTTGGTATGTGATCAGTGTGTGTGTGTATGCATGTGTGTGTGTGTGTGTGTGTGTGTGTGTAGCAACCATGTGGGAGAGGCAGCCCTGTTCATAGTCCTCTGAAGGATCCCGTTGGCACCGGGCCACCAGAGCTCTGCAGCACCAAGAGGAATAGATGCTGTGTCACAACAAAAAGAAAGCAGCTGATCAGGAGCGTTGTGATTACAAAGAGAGACTTTTGATAACGGTGTGTGGACACAATGGCGTTGGGCTGCTGTTATCAGGCCCTCGTTCATCCAGTACTGTTTTCTTAATCCCCTACCCCTCACAGTGGGCTGGTTCCCCTCCGGCACCGGAGCACTGATGGTGTTTGCATAGACGCTCTCTCTCCAGAAGTGTAATCCTTGAAAGTATGATTGGATTTGTGCTGCCGTCTGAATCTAAAAGGCAGCGGGGGCTCAACAGTGAGTTTAAACATGCAAAAATAAGTGGTTGCCTGGCCGGTAACATCAGCTGTAACACATGAAGCATAGACTTCTATACAACCAGAGGAGTCGCCCCCTGGTGGTCAGGAGAGAGAATGCAGCTTTTAAGAAACTTCAGTATCGGCTTCATTTGTCAGAATCGGAGGTTGCCGCCTAGTTTTTAGAGGGTTGTTGAGATATGTTGAAGGCATCAGTGACATCATACTGACTAGGCATAATTATAATAATAGGCCGTCCAAAAAGAGAGGATCCTCCACGTCCATTTCGTTGGGCTGGGTTTGTTTGATTGGCCTCTTCTATTATAAGGACTCTATAATGAGCACCATTAGGGTGTAGCATGAGGGCGTAGCATGAGGATGGCTAGATCAAGTAGATCATGTTTGGTTGAAAGCCAGCTGACGGCAGTGAAAGCTCTGGCAGTCAGAACTTATCATCTGTGTTGATTTAAGAGATTCCATCAACAAAGAGGAACCAACACTGAAACAGACATGAGGTCTGCTAATCAGTGGGCATGTTTCTGTCAAGTAAAAAAAGGGGTTTGGACTGTTTTGTTCTTCGCATCATCATCATCATCATGGGAGCCGCTTGCAGCTACTGAGCCGCTTGACATCAGACTGCTCGTGATGCCCTTTCGGATCAGATAGATCCAGGATTACCCAGTTAGCCCGGCTCTCGCCAGCTCCCGTCACAGACTCCTGTAATCCCTGAATTAGCATCTGAACTGGATTTAAAAATGTGAGCTCGCTGCTGCCGGTCGGTTGCAGCTCGCCGGCCTTCGGAGCTCGGGGAGTTCCCGTGTGCCGATGGGAACGGACAACGTCGGGCTGATGGCGCTCGTGTTGCCTCGGCCTGTGGAGCCTCTGCTCATCATGAAAGGCTCCTTTATGGCTGCTGACTCGGGTTCCTCTCCAGAGGAAACTCTCCTCGGTGCTTTCAGGGTAAACACGGGTCAGGCGTGGGGATGACAAACAGGAAGTGGTGGCCTCATTTTGATACCTTTTGAATGGGTTTCCATCAGTATGGCTGACTCCCTCTCTGCTGATCAGCTGCTAGAAAGAGTCGAGGTCATGTTGACGAGTCGTCTTCACCTCTGATACGTTTTCAACTGGTAGTTTTGTTTATTGCAGCGTCTTTAATGATTATTAGACCTCAACAATTTCATGTATTTAAGTATGAAGTGGCTATTTTCAGTGTTACTGACGACCGAAACATTCACCACGCTGACGTCAGCAGCGCTCAGAAGATCTTCGTCTCTCGGAGGGCGACTCGTTCCTCATTGAGAACAACTGGACACGTGGACTCTGGCTCTTATCTTTCATTGCAGCCTCCTGTGATTTACCTGTCAATCACTCCGGCTGCTCTGAGATCCATCACAGAGCTTCCGTCTGTGCTGAGGCTCTATGTACTGCTTTACATGCTGTTTAAAGTCCTGTTCATGTCTTGTGTCCTCCAGGCTGTACGAGGCCAAGCTGGACAGCCCCCTGCAGAAAGCCCTCAGTCCCATCGTGTGGTGCCGCCAGGCTCTGGACAACCCCAGCCCGGAGATGGAGTCCGCCAAGCGCTCCCTCATCCACAGACTGGACCTCACCATGTCAGGTAAAGCACACGGAGGGTGTGGCAGCAGGAGTAACGGTAACCGGTGATGATGCTTGTGGGGAGATGATGCGTGAGTCTGTCTGTCTGTCCACGGCTGATCTTGCAGTCTGATGTGTTCGGTGCTCCTTTATGACCGTGTGAGCTCTCATAGTTTTGGGTTTCAACTTTCTTGAAGAACACATTTTACTGACGGTTTAATGCCTTTGCAGAACGTACAGGAGGCGTTACCGCGGTAACGCTCCGTTTATTCTCCGAAAGCGCCGGAGGGCGTTCAAACATGGAATACTTTATTACTTTTATACAAACCCTGTAAAGACAGGCGTCAAGTATTATAACAATATGAAAAATATATAAATATAAAATAAAACTATATAAAAATAGAACTATATAAAAATAAAAAATGTTACAATATTAAAATAAAAACAAAACTATTACATATTTTTTGGGTTTTTTTTTGTATGAAAATATTCATCCAAAGGTTGAATATCCTGTAAAATATTTAATTTGTGGAACATGATTGTCAGACATTTAAAGCCACAGTTTTGTGTTTCAGTCATACTTCAACATATTTATGTTTTCAGCCCGTTTGATCTCACCTGGGTGCTTCAGGATATGTGTTTATTTATTTATGTTCACATCTGTCAGAACGTTTCCTCTTCCTAGTGCATCACTTCCTCAACAATCAAAGCCTCATACAGATGTTGGGACCAGCAACATTTAAAGGGACAGTACCGACGTTTAGAAGTGTGTGTGAGCTTCTTCTGTTCTGTGAGGACGTCTGCAGACCCCTAAAAGAATCTCATCAGTTTAAGTGAACGCTGTATTTAGGACATCTTCACCTTGATGTCAGACTCACCTTTCTGACCTGAAGCTGTTATCTCTGCTCTCACACCAGACTCCATTCACTAAAACACTGATTTAAGCTCTCAGAGCTGTGTGTGTGTGTGTGTGTGTGTGTGTGTGTGTGTGTGTGTGTGTGTGTGTGTGTGTGTGTGTGTGTGTGTGTGTGTGTGTGTGTGTGTGTGTGTGTGTGTGTGTGTGTGTGTGTGTGTGTGTGTGTGTGTGTGTGTGTGTGTGTGTGTGTGTGTGTGTGTGTGTGTGTGTGTGTGTGTGTGTGCCACTAATTATAGTCGGCCCCTCAGTGATGAGGACATCCTCAGCTAAACTGGGATGGGGGTCATTCCCAGTTGGTATGCCATGTGACTGCTGGATCGAGTTGTCCGGTGTGGATGTGAGACACCTGACCGGCTCCTGAGATCAGATCTTCAGACCGGATCCTGAGATCGGATCCTCAGACCAGATCCTCAGACCGGATCCTGAGATCAGATCCTCAGACCGGATCCTGAGACCAGATCCTCAGACCGGATCCTGAGACCAGATCCTCAGACCGGATCCTGGGATCAGATCCTCAGACCGGATCCTGAGACCAGATCCTCAGACCGGATCCTGAGACCAGATCCTCAGACCGGATCCTGAGATCTCTCAGCTGCCAAATGAAGAGACGTTTCTTGTTGATCCAAATTGGACAGTTTTTTTCTTTGTTTGTGCACCAAAAGACTTGAATGTTTTGTGTCCGTGACTTGAAGACTCTCCTCGGCCTTCAGGTCTTCAGGCCTTCAGGTCTTCAGGCCTTCAGGCTCCTTCCCACCCGCTCCCTAACGAAACCCCGTTTCCATGGCTGCTTGAGTTTGTGTTGGAAGAATTTGCAGAATGGAAAAAAAGAAGAAACTTCCCTCGAGTCAGAGACGACTTCCTGGTCTCCTCAAAGCCACCGTGCACACCGCACACACCGTGCACACACCGCGCACACCGTGCACACACCGCGCACACCGTGCACACACCGTGCACACACCGCACACACCGCGCACACACCGTGCACACACCGCGCACACACCGCACACATCGCGCACACCGTGCACACACCGCGCACACACCGCGCACACACCGTGCGCACACCACGCACACACCGTGCACACACCGCGCACACCGTGCACACACCGCGCACACACCGTGCACACACCGCACACACCGCACACACCGTGCACACATTCTTTAACGTTAGCTCTGGTGTGTTTAAAGCCACCGAGCCCTTCTGCCCCGTTAGGATCACATCTCCAGACCACGGGCCTTGTTACGCACACGGGCCTTGTTACGCCCGGGGGCCCCACAGGGCCCCCCGGGGCCCCCCGGGGCCACAGTCACATAGCTGACCTGCTGGACTCATGAAGAGCTTTGACTCTCGTCCTGCCGCTGTGTGACCTTTGACCCCGTTGTGGTGTTCCTGTTTGCAGCTGGTTTCTTCTTCAATATGAAGAGGAGCTAAAGTGGTCTTCCTCTCCTCTCAACATTTGCCCTGCAGACCTTTTTATTTCCCATCAGGTTTCTCTGCTGGCTTTTACTTTATTATTTTTCTGGGCCTGTGAAAACCGCCCTGAACATTCCTCAGTTGGAAAACCACGACGGAAAATCCTCTCATGGAATTTATCGCAGTGAATTTTCTTCTTCTTCTTCTTCTTCTTCTTCTTCTTCTTCTTCTTCTTCTTCTTCTTCTTCTTCTTCTTCTTCTTCTTCTTCTTCTTCTTCTTCTTCTTCTTCTTCTTCTTCTTCTTCTTCTTCTTCTTCTTCTTCTTCTTCTTCTTCTTCTTCTTCTTCTTCTTCTTCTTCTTCTTCTTCTTCCTCCCTAGTCTCAGGACATGAGGATTTGAGGACTCTATTTCAGTTCGTCCATGCGCTGCAGATCCCAGTGGATCTCATCACGAGGAGAAATGTCTTCTTCAAAACCAGCTCATGCAGATCTCACAAAGTGTTTTCTTATTTAGAATTGTGTTTTTAGGTAATATAGGTGATTTATACCTATATTTAATCATTATTTTACCCAGGACTTCTAAAATAAATGAACACTTCACATCATGTTATTGGCAACAATACCACCATTAAAGCCCAAATAGGCCTCGCTCTGCTTCACATGCATGCTGCATCATGTGCACGCTGCATCACGTGCACGCTGCATCACGTTCCTCTGGAGAACCTTAAGGCTACGGAGAGCAGTTTGCTCCGTCGTGATGAGAACGCAGCCTGGAACATATTTGATGAAGCCGGCTGTGGCCGTCGCCTAACGACCTCCGTCCTCAAACCAGGAAGTGAGTCGGCATCTTTACACGTCTGAAAGCCAAAGTGTTTCCTGAATGTGTTTTTGATGAAGAGATTCCAACGTTTAGTTTCCTGATATATGAAACAGGTCAGTGAACGCCCCTCTGGAGAATCCTAAAGAGTCTAAAGGAGACGACGTCCTCACGAGGACGCTAGGAGACAGGAAGTCATGTGACCTGGTGGAGCTCCTCTATTGGCTAACGTTAGCTTCTTACGTCACACTTCAGACATCATTAACGTTAATTAGTGAAGTTTATCTTGATGAACTAAACCTGAAAGAATCATAAACGTTTGTTTGCCAGAGAGATTATTTTCTGAAATAATCAAAAAATAATGATTTATATTTTTGTCGAGGGACCCGCGGTGATGCTAACGTCCTGTTGCTACAACACATCCCTGCAGCTCTCAGCTGGGTCCACGTGGACTGCAGTGCCCCCCCTCCCCCGTGTAGCTCAGATCCTTGTGGACTCGAGCGCGGACACAAGGGAGGGTTTGTGTTTCCTGAGCACTCACAGAAATGTTTGTCGTGCACATTGTGGAGTCGTTGAGCTCCCGGAGGAGTGACGGCACGTTGGTTCAAAGTGTGTTACGGTCCTTTGTGTCCCCACCAGCTGTGGAAACCATCCAATCAGAGAGAGACTCAGACGTGAACTGACCAGCAGCCGGTCCGCAGTCTGACCCCATGAGACTGGTCCTCTGTAGTCCGGGTCCACAGAGACGGCATTGTGCGGCTCTGTGTGCGTCTTCATTGAATGCTCGTATTGTTGAGTGCTGATGATGAGGAAGCCTCCATCAGGCCCACGCGCCGCATACGCTTTAACAGACTCCTCCAGACGGCGGCACACTGAGGCCTGTTCATGGAGCAGCCGGGCCCCTTCACCGGGGCCCCTATGGGGGCCACAGAGGCTCTGATCAGACTACAGAGGAATGAAAGAGTCGAGCCGCTCCAGGTATCCGGACAGGAAGTTCCCACAAGGAGAAGAAAACGCTGATGATGTCACTGCTTTTCTGATCGGTGTTGAATTTGTTTCCCAACTCAAGAAGTAAAAGGATTCACGGTCAAAATGCTTTAAGTTATTAAGAAAGAAAGAAAAAACAACATTTCTTTAATCATGTCTCAAGTGACCGTAACACATTTTTGATTCTGTGCTTGTATGTAAAATGTAAACGTGCTTCACATTTCACATGATTCATATCTGTCCAGCAGATGAAACGTGTCATGTGACTGTTGGTCCCAGTCAGTCAGTCACGGTTTCCCAGTTGAGGATCTCAGAATGTTCTTTACAGGATACTTTTTTCTTGGAGGAACCGTTTGTCACACATGAGCCGTTAAAAGACCGTGGGAAATTAAAAAAATAATACACAGAAAAGAAAAAACATTTTTCGAAAAATAAAATAAAAAGTACATTTTTATTATTGCAACTATATTTAAGGCTTTGGTTGAGTGAAGTTAAGTACTTTTAATATTTTTAGTTCAGACATTTCGAGCAATCGTGTCAGCTCGGCCAACACAGAAGAATTCCCACACTCCTCCCTGGTCATTGAACGCTCCTCGCGCCGCTGCAGGGTGAGAGGTAGGGCTGAGCGGTATGGCCGAAAATTCATAGCACAGTATTTTGTAAGATTCTGGCGGTTTCACGGTATATCACGATATTTATTTTCTCCAAGTAGACACATTCATTTATTGACACCGAAAAGGAGGCGGCCACCTGAACAGCGAGCTGTGAACAGCTGTTTGTGTGGCATGACTTCCGGTCTGTCTCTTCCGGGTTTTTTTTCACCTGCATTCCCCTGGGTCCTAAGTCCCTCCAGGTTCAGCTTCTTTGCAATACATCGTTTTCTAAACTACGTCGGACTTTTCAAAGCCTCCAGCCAGCAGACACAGCTCCTCTCTGGGCAACACGTTGTGTTGGTGCGTCTCTGCTCTCTCTTGTTCCTCCTGCATCGCTCTGTTGTTTAATGTAGCGACGGAGTTTCTTCTTTCTGTGATAGTGTGCGGGCTGTACCCAGCATGCAGTTCGGTGGTGTAAATTGAATAAATGTACAATTATTAGTGTTACAAATTGTTTGTGTCACAAACTTGAGTTGTGATGTTTTAATGTTTTAACCTGTTAAAGAGCGTTAGCGGTGGGTTATTAATTGTTATAAAGTTAAAACCATGACTGAAATTCAGTGCACGTAACAAGTAGCTCCGACCGCTGCCGCCTCTCACGCTGGGTAGCTATATGTTGTTGCGGCAGGGCACCGGTTTGACGGTATATGAAAATTCATACCGTACGAACCGCTCAGTCCTAATTAAGGCCAGGATGTGCTGTTTATTAAGCTATATCACACCATTGCCTCTGGTAACGGCTGGTTTTGTTTGATTGGTCGATAAAGAGTCCTCTGATATAGGATTACATGCATAGACTACATTTTCTCACCTTTTCATGTATACACCAAGATTTCACAAAATGTTTGGTCATGGAAATTTAGTTTAAAGTCCTGGAAATCCATTGGTCAAAATGTTTATAGGCGACTGGGGCTCAGTGGTTAGCAAGTCAGTCTTTGGATCAGAGGGTCAGAGGTTCAAACCCCGGCTCTGCCAGTCCATGTTGTTGTGTCCTTGAGCAAGACACTTATATAATTAACTGTAATGTACTGAACCCTGTAAGTTTCTAGTGTGACGTTTACTGACTGATGATCTGTGACTCTGCAGCCAACAAGCGCAGGAGCCTGTACGGGAGCCCCTACAGCCAGCAGCAGGGCTATGGGAGCCCCTACAGCCAGCAGCAGGGCTATGGGAGCCCCTACAGCCAGCAGCAGGGCTATGGGAGCCCCTACAGCCAGCAGCAGGGCTATGGGAGCCCCTACAGCCAGCAGCAGGGCTATGGGAGCCCCTACAGCCAGCAGCAGGGCTATGGGAGCCCCTACAGCCAGCAGCAGGGCTATGGGAGCCCCTACAGCACCAACGCAGCCAACAGCCCCTACAGCAGTGGCTTCAACTCCCCGTCCTCCACCCCCAGCAAGGGACCCGGCGTCCGGCAGCAGCTCATGGCCGGGAACGCAGGTACGTGGGGGTCTCTCTCTGGTTCTGTGGATCCGTTGACGTGTCGCCAAAGAGTTCACCTTCGGTTCTTCTCCTCCAGCTCACCAGCGGAACGCGGCGGCGGAGAGGAACCCGCCGGCCGTGAGCCCGCAGTCGTCCGTGGACAGCGAGCTGAGCACCTCGGAGATGGACGAGGACTCGGTGGGCTCCTCCAACACCTACAAGCTCAACGACGTCACGGACGTCCAGATCCTGGCGCGCATGCAGGAAGAGAGTACGTAGCTGTAGCTAGCATGTGATGACTCTGGTTCTGTTATCGGTTCTGTTTGATTATGTGAGCAAAACATGGAATTAATTAAGAAAATAATCATTATTTTTGTATAATAACTTCATGTGTCAAGCAGCGACCCAAGACGTTCTAGCATCAATGCATCAGGTTTCTACTCATTCAGAACCGGATCCTTTTTTAGAACCATTTATTTTATAAAACTGGATCCCTTTTAGAACCAGATCCCTTTTTAGAACTGGATCCCTTTTTAGAACTGGATTCCTTTTAGAACCAGATCCCTTTTTAGCACTATTTTATTTATAGAACCAGATCCCTTTTAGAACTGGATCCCTTTCAGAGATGATCCCTTTTAGAACCATTTCCCTTTTGGAACAGATCCCTTTTTAGAACCCTTAAATTTATAGAATCAGATCCCTTTTAGAACCGGATCCTTTTCCGAACCGGATCCCTTTTAGAACCGGATCATTTTAGAACCTTTTCCCTTTTAGAACCTTTTCCCTTTTAGAACCTTTTCCCTTTTAGAACCTTTTCCCTTTCAGAACCGGATCCCTTTTAGAACCTTTTCCCTTTCAGAACCGGATCCCTTTCAGAACTGGATCCTTTTAGAACCGGATCCCTTTCAGAACCTTTTCCCTTTTAGAACCGGATCCTTTTAGAACCGGATCCCTATTAGAACCGGATCCCTATTAGAACTGGATCCCTTTCAGAACTGGATCCCTTTCAGAACCGGATCCCTTTCAGAACCGGATCCCTTTCAGAACCGGATCCCTTATAGAACCGGATCCCTTTTAGAACTGGATCCCTGTGTATCGGCGTGACCCAGCGGGTTCCCCGTGTGCCGTACTGAACGTGCCGTGTCCTTCAGGTCTGAGGCAGGATTACGCCGCCACGGCGTCCCGGCGGAGCTCCGGCTCGTCCTGCCACTCGCTGCGCCGCAGCACCTTCAGCGACCAGGAGCTGGACGCCCACAGTCTGGAGGACGAGGAGGAGGCGGTGCACCCGGCCTTCCACCTGCCCTCCAGCCGCTTCAGCCCCTCCCCCCGCGCCTCCCCGAGGAACTCGCCCCGCTCCCGCTCGCCGGCGCGCTCCATCGACTACAACCACAGCCGCAGCTCGCCGCAGCCCGTCATCAGCCGGCTGCAGCAGCCGCGCCACTCGCTGCAGGGCCACGGGCACGACCCGCAGACCACCGCCGTGAAGAACGAAGGTAGGCGGCGGCTCGGCAGGCGGCGGCGCGTGCGTCTGCTGGACTTAGCTAACCTGTTGTTGTTGTTGTTGTTGTTGTTGTTGTTGTTTTAGAGAAGCTGCGCCGCAGTCTGCCCAACCTCACGCGCCCCTCGGCCTCGCCGGCGGTCCAGAACCCGGAGCCCGTGAAGAACAGCCGCAGCTGCGAGTCCAACCTGCAGGTGCCGAACGGCGGCGGCGGCTCTCCTCGACACCAGAATCAGTCTGCGAGTGAGTCTGAGAGTGTTCGCTTCACTTTTACTGCAGAAAGTCGTGAGTGACTCGTTCCTCTCGGACTCTTTGAACGTGTTAGACGGCTGCACCTCCTCAACCACTGGAAGCTTCTTTGTTTACACGCATCCTTCCTCCTCACCCGCCTGGCCTAACGCTTCCCTTCAGAGCAGCTCGTCCTGCAGAGTCCATGCTGTTTAACGCTTAAAGGGTTAATGTTCTTTAGCGTCTCCGTTTCACGTGATCCTGTAATGGAGGATGAAGATAATGGTGTCGTCCTTAATCCAGCAGCGGTAATCCCTCTCTGTTAGCGGAGACATGGAGCCCGACACAGAGCCTGGGTCAAAGGTTAAGTTCTGTCATCTGAGGTTGATGAAGTGTAATACGTTAAACAAATATCTATTTTATATTCATGTGAAAACATCTGGATTTATTCTAGTTCATCACCAACACTACATTTTACTAGATTACATGTGAACGCATCATGAGAACATTATAATTTACCTTCAGCCAGTACTCATTTTCACTGAGCAGAGCCTGAACGCCTCATCATGCACCTGAAGGGAACCTCCGCGGTGCTGCTAACGTTACTAGCTCTCCTCCTGCTGGTCTAAACACTGATTGGTTGTTTACAAAGTCACATGACCAGCCGGCGCGCTCCAGACCAGAGAAACATCCGTGAGGTCCTGATCACATGATCTACTGATCACGTGATCTACTGGATACTGGAGGAGAACCTTTATTCACTCTGACGAGAGGGGGGGCAGACCGGATCAGGATCAATAACTCTCCGTTACTCCACAACTAAAACTCTTCACGCTCCGCTGTCCTTCTTTCTTGAGCTTCTGGCTGTGAGGCCCCTCCCCCTTCCCGCCTCTCTCAGGCTTCTCTTCACCTAACGCATGTGTAACCACACCCAGCCTCGGCTCTGAGCTGATTGGCTGGTGCACTTGGCCGTGCACCCAGCCTGCAGCTGCTCTGGGTGTTTGGCTGCGGGGCCCCCTGGTGGCCTCTAACTGCCCCTGCAGGCTCCAGCCTCCTCCAGCCTCAGGCAGCGTGAGGTCTCACCCCTCCGTCACATGTCCTGTGTTCACAGCAGCAGCTCAGCTCCCGAGGTACTCGGCCCCCTCTCGCTCCTCCCCGAAACCCAAACAGCACCTCCAGAGCCCCACCGCCCTGCGAGGTAACCGGCCGGCTCCCGAACCAGCTGGAGGCCGTGAGCTCGATCTCACGCTCGGCCACGTGCACCACTAACTGACCACCACACCTGAAGTCAGCTGTTGCGAGGGTTTGGACCACCGGTTCCCAACAAGGGGGGGCGCGGGGCCTTGATTATAAACACTGAATTTGTCCAATTGTTTAAAAAAGATAAAAAGTACAGAGAATTGTATTAAAGTTCCTGACAAAAAGAAAAATTCGATATTCAAATAATCGGCTCAAAATTCATCTAAATAACTTATTTGACTCAAACCTCCTGCAGCTTTTACGTTCGATATTGGTTTTAATTATCAGTTGTTCTCTCGTGCATTAAATATAATATGTGATATCCCATAGAATATAATTTAGTCTGTTTGTTTAATGATAGAAAAGATTAAAAGGTTAAAAACACTTGTTTTGATCTCTGGAGCTCCAGCGTCATCAAGGGAGAATATTACAAGCTGGTGAGACAATGAGAGGGTGAGAAGTGAGAGGGTGAGACGGCAAAGAGCTGCCACACAGCTGGAGAACGCAGTGTGTTCATAAACTCTGTTTCTCTGCAGCCTGAGAGGCTTTTGGCTGAATTAAAGGATTCATGTGATTCCAGCCAAACGTTCCCGCTGAGCGGAGGAACATCAGGATGAGACGAGACATCGTTCCACGTTTTAACATCTGAATTAAGAAGTATAAATGTAGAAAACAAATGTATTTTGCAGTTTTTCCTTTACATTACATTACATTACATTACATTTCATTTAGCTGAGGCTTTTATCCAAAGAGACTTACATGATATACAGTATACAGTAGACACAGCAACGGTGAGCAATGAGGGTTAAGTGTCTTGCTCATTGATTGCCCTTTATTGATAGTCTGCCATGGTTCTCCTGTGTGAGCCGGAGCGCCTGGAGGAAAACGTCATCCGGCACAAAACGTCCACTCAGACTCACAAAACCCGTTTTCTTTTGGCCATAACTCAATAATGAATCTGCTAATTTGATGCTAATGTGTAATATGATGAAGGGATGACTTTTCAGATGTAAACTGCAGCTCACTGGTGGGTGAAGAACATCATTCTCAGTATTTAATAAAGAAAATACGTTTTGATATCTTTCATCTTCAAATGAACCTTTTGATTTGATACTCGAGGCGTTTCCTCCACTGAGTCTGGTTCAGTTTGTCTTCATGTCTTTAACACGGCGGCTTCAGGAGAGACTGATGTGTCTCTGTTGTCTCCGTCTAGTCCCTCTCTCCTGTTGCTTTGGGGAAGAAGGAGATTTCAGTGAGTATCACTGAGGAGCTTCCTGCTTTCTTCTCTAAATATTGTGACTGTGGTCCCCTCGCCGTGTGTTGCATTGATATGGAGTGTGTGTGTGTGTGTGTCTGTGTGTCACCTTACTCTAGTCAAGTTTATTCTGCAGACTCTTAACTTGCATTGTGTGACATCATGTGACATTGTGTGACATCATGTGACATTGCGTGACATCATGTGACATTGCGTGACATCATGTGACATTGCGTGACATCATGTGACATTGCGTGACATCATGTGACATTGCGTGACATCGTGTGACATTGCGTGACATCGTGTGACATTGCGTGACATCGTGTGACATTGCGTGCCATCGTGTGACATTGCGTGCCATCGTGTGACATTGCGTGCCATTGCGTGACATCGTGTGACATTGCGTGACATCGTGTGACATCGTGTGACATTGCGTGACATCGTGTGCCATTGCGTGACATTGCGTGACATTGCGTGACATCGTGTGACATTGCGTGACATCGTGTGACATTGCGTGCCATCGTGTGACATTGCGTGACATTGCGTGACATCGTGTGACATTGCGTGACATCGTGTGACATTGCGTGCCATCGTGTGACATTGCGTGCCATCGTGTGACATTGCGTGCCATCGTGTGACATTGCGTGCCATCGTGTGACATTGCGTGCCATCGTGTGACATTGCGTGCCATCGTGTGACATTGCGTGCCATCGTGTGACATTGCGTGCCATCGTGTGACATTGCGTGCCATCGTGTGACATTGCGTGCCATCGTGTGACATTGCGTGACATCGTGTGACATTGCGTGACATCGTGTGACATTGCGTGACATCGTGTGACATTGCGTGACATCGTGTGACATTGCGTGACATCGTGTGACATTGCGTGACATCGTGTGACATTGCGTGACATCGTGTGACATTGCGTGACATCGTGTGACATTGCGTGACATCGTGTGACATCGTGTGACATTGCGTGACATCGTGTGACATTGCGTGACATCGTGTGACATTGCGTGACATCGTGTGACATTGCGTGACATCGTGTGACATCGTGTGCCATCGTGTGACATCGTGTGGTTGAGGAATAACCGTGTGTGTGTGTGTCTCTGCCCAGTGGATGTTTTGTTTGTTCCATTGTCATAATTTTGTTGTTTTAAACACTGAAACCTATAAAAACATGAAACTCTTAACATGTGTAACATGACGTGTAACATGACGTGTAACATGACGTGTAACATATGTAACATGACGTGTAACATATGTAACATGACGTGTAACATATGTAACATGACGTGTAACATATGTAACATGACGTGTAACATATGTTACACGACGTGTAACATGACGTGTAACATATGTAACATGACGTGTAACATGACGTATAACATATGTTACACGACGTGTAACATGACGTGTAACATGACGTGTAACATGATGTGTTTGTGTGTTTTGGCTCCGCCCCGTCTCCAGTCCCATCTCCCAGTAAGCTGCGGACTCCAGTCACCCCGTCCCCGCTGGCCCTGAGGCAGCCGGTGAAGGCCACGTCCAACCCCGGCTCGGCCACGTCCACGCCCACCCGCTCCCTGGCTCCGCCCCGCAGCGGCCTGCCTCGCCCCAGCGCCTCAGCGGGGGGCGGCATCCCTCTGCCTCGCAGCAAGCTGGCCCAACCCGTACGCAGGTACGTACGCCGCAGACAGCGGATATTTATATTATATCATTTGTTTTTTTTTATATATATATATATATATATATATATATATATTATTTGTTATATTTTTTATATATATATTTATATATTTTATATATATATAGTTATATTTTTATATTTTTTTTTATTTATATATTTTATTTATATATTCGGTTTCTGTAATAAAGCTTTTATTTTTTTAGCTCACTTTCATTATTAAGGTGACGTTTACTCCATAGTCTCTTAATTTCTCAAAATATAGTGTACTTAATTCAATAATCACGATCTAAACACATTAATTGCTGTGGGTTTAAATAAATTTTGTACACTTTTATTTTATAGTAAAACCGTCAATGACCATAAACGCTTCGTTCGCAGTGTGACATCAGCGTGACATCAGGCTGATGTCAGGGTGTAAGCGACCTCTTCTCCTCCCCTCAGATCTCTTCCTGCTCCTCGGTCCTACAGCGGCGGCGCAGGAGACAACTGGAGAGAAGGTTGTTACTGAGGTGGGCCAGCAGGGGGCGCTCCAATCAAGCACCAACGCCAGGAGGCAGACTTTACAACCTGATGGCACTTTATCTACCTAGATAGCTTTTACAGTGAGGAGAGAGAGAGAGACTATGTCCCACAAATATATATATATATATATATATATATATATATATATATATATATATATATATGAGAGAGAGAGAGATTTTTTTTAATAAAGTAACAGTGTCCGCATGGCGTCATCCTGTCCCTCTGCCTCTGGAGGGGTCCGGCATGGAGAGACGGCCCAGAAGCGAATGCCAAAGAAACCAGCACCCCCGCCAGAGGACACGCCTCCTGAGGACATCTCTCCAGAGGACACGCCTCCAGAGGACACGCCTCCTGAGGACATCTCTCCAGAGGACACGCCTCCAGAGGACACGCCTCCTGAGGACATCTCTCCAGAGGACACGCCTCCTGCTTCATCCTCATCACCCAGCTTCCCCCCACTCTTCTCATTTCACTTCCCTCAGGTCGAAATGCCTCCACGCATTTCTCTCTTTATGCTCTGTGTTCAACAGACGTCGATGAGCGATCTCTATGATGATGATGATGATGATGAGGAGGAGGAGGCTGTGCGAGGTGAATTAGTCCCCGTAAATGTTAGGGAGGATGTCGATGTCACCTCTATGTGAGCGGATGTTTTAAGAAATCTTTCCTCCGTTCAAATCAGCCAGAATGTATGCACAATGTGTTTTTTTTTGGGAAAGATTATTTATTCAAATTATATTTAAGAAAAGAAAAAGTGTGTCCAAACATCCATATCAGTATTTTTATTTTGAAGATTTCAATTGTTTAAGAAAAAAAAATAAAGTGATGTTTTGAAAGCTGGGCTCAAGCTAACTCTCCAAAGCTTTGATTGAAGGGTTTAGATTCGGAGCGTGTTAAGCCCCGCCCCCGTTCGGCAGATCAAACAGAACCCAGATTCCATGTCGCGTCTCGTCACAATGAAGTTGGAACATCTGGAGGTGACGCGTCCCGCCGGCTGAAAGGTGCGCCGGCGCTGCTGGTGTTGAGACAAAATAGTGCCTATAATTTAAAGTTCCACTCGTTTCATTTTGCAAATTCAAATTAATTTTGTGCCAATTTCTGTGGGTTTTTTTCGCCAATATCGACTGATTTGCCTTTGTTTGTTTTTGTAACTGAATCAATGCATTTATTATAATTACTTTTAAGAGAAAAATGTTTAAAATGCGCCTTCATGTTTATATCAAAATGTTGATTCTGTAAATGAAGCTATTTATTAAAGAGGTGCCTCGGTCAGCTCCAGACGAATGTTGCAAAAAAGACAAAACTTCACATTTTGTGTGAACAGTTTTTGTTATTGAAACTTGTTTTTATATCACCACCATGTTCAGTTTCCCCGGATGTAAACACATTTCAAATAAAAGATGAGACGTCGTTCTCTCGTTCTCACTTTATTTAACTCTACATGAAACGGGTTTGGATTATATGAAATGATTTATCAATTATTAAAAATAAATGTGATAATGTGGAAGACATTGCAAATGAGTAAATGGAACCAAACAGGAATAAAGTAAATGTATAAACATCCAAATATATATCCATCCATCCATCCATTATCTGAACCGCTTAGCCTCTTTAGGGGCGCTGGGCGCTGGAGCCGCCCCGCCCCAGCGCCCCAAATATATATATAGATGTATAATAAGTGTGTGTATAAATATATATATATATGTGTGTGTGTGTATACACATTTAAATATATATTAGAAAACAAATATATATATATATATATATATATTAGTATATTTAATACTAAATGCATATGCAAAATGTAAATATATAGGATACATAAATACAAAATATATATATACATGTAAAATATGAAATATATATGTAAACTATAAAACACAGTTTTCTGCATTTTCCTAAATTAAAAACTTCAGTTCAGATTAAATTAAAACATCAGACCCAGATGACAGTGACGTCACTCACGTCAATTACAACTTGTTTCAGTGCCATAAAGGAGCTTTTAGGAGGAAGGTGACGTCATGAATTCCGCTCGCGCACCCTTTCATTCCGCACCTGGAGCCCATTGGCTCGTGCGGGTCTCCGGGAGGGGGCGGAGCCAGATGCAAGCCTGAGTCACCGATGGGTGCTGTCCCGCCCTGCCCCGCCCCGCCCCGCCCCGGTGACCTGAAGACATGTGACGTCAGTCCCTCAGACAGACCCCCCCCCCCCCCCCTCCTCCAGGATTCGTGCGTAAAAAGCACAACAAAAAGAAACAGCGCAGATGTTCACTTTGAAGAATTAAATGTTCCGCACACTTTTCTTTTCATTCATGAGTCTTTACTACAGAGTCCAGGTTCTAGTCTCACGTGACTCTGTTGGGTTTTACTCCCCTCATGGAAAACTGTTAATATGTCATAATTGGATTGATATCCTGGAACCTTTTCTCCTCATTGCGGAGCATAAAAGGGCACCGCGTTATTGATTCTCTCTCTTTCTCCCCCCCCCCCCCTCTCCATCTCTCCATCGCTCCCTCCATCCCTCTCTCTCTCTGACCCTCCATCTCTCCCTCCCTCTCCCCCTCCCTCTCTCTCCGGCACCAGTGTGACTCAGAGTCGCTTTCATGGCTCCATCGCGTCCTCTGACCGCTGCGCGCTGTTTCTCGGTGCCAGTGCGCCACTAGAACCCTTTTACGCACGAGCCTCAGCCTCTCCGTGGCGCCATGGAGACCTCCAGCCTGTCCGGCTTTATGGACTTTATGTCGGGCACTTTGAAGCAAGTTGCGGGTTCTCCAAAGGACGCGGCCGCGGCGGGATTGGTGGCCGTCTTCCGTGAAGGCAGCGCCGCCGGAGCGGAGCTGATGGCCGCCCCGCCGCCGGAACCCGCTCACCTGGTGCCCGCCTTCTGGGATTCCCCGCTCAGCCACGGGATCAACGTGTTTGTGGGGCTGGTGCTCTGCTTCACCATGCTGGGGCTGGGCTGCACGGTGGAGATCAGCCAGCTCGGGGAGCACATCCGCAGACCCATCGGGGTGCTGCTGGCGCTGGTGTGCCAGTTCGTCATCATGCCCCTGGTGGCCTTCCTGCTGGCTTTGGCCTTCTCCCTGGACGACGTGGCGGCGATGGCGGTCCTCCTCTGTGGCTGCTGCCCGGGAGGAAACTTATCAAACATCATGTGCCTGCTGGTGAACGGGGAGATGAATCTCAGGTAGATGTCTGCTGTCTGCAGGTAGAGACAGCGGGAGGTATGTGGGCCGGTACCAAGGTACCAAGGTACTAAGGTACCAGGCTGTGCGCGTATTGCTCAGCACATTACGCGCTGGAGTGATGGAGCAACTTTACGCACGGCTTGTTCTTCTCGTTGCTCTGAGTTCAATGAGTTTATTATCAAACTGAGACGTGGTCCACCCCGGGTACCGGACCCCCCTCATGGTCTAACTGGTCTGTGCTCTCCTCCCCAGCATCGTCATGACCATCTCCTCCACCCTGCTGGCGCTCGTGCTGATGCCGCTGTGTCTGTGGATCTACAGCCGGGCCTGGATCAACACCCCCGTGGTGAACCTCATGCCCTTCGGGGCCATCATCCTGACCCTGTGCAGCACCCTGATCCCCATCGGGTTGGGGGTGCTGCTGAGGTACCGCTACACGCGCGTGGCCGACATTGTTTTAAAGGTAATTGAAGAGAAAGTCTCTCAAAGTTACTTTTCCATTTAATCACTGAGATGAATTATTAAATTAATAAACTAAGGTTCATTTAGACCGTGTGTACTTCAGGAGGAACCTTTGCCCAAAAGTGCACTGCGTAATTTCCCTGTTAAAAGTAGAGGGTGCTGGCTGCAGGGACAGTGACGTCAGAGGCTCTGTGTCCGGAAGAGCTCCGCCCCTCAATTTGATAAAAGCCACACATGAGGTCGGGCCGCGTCCACCATGTTACAGCAGGCAGTGACGTCAGCAGCAGGGAGGCCTTCATGCTACTCCAATTAAATTAAATTAAATTAACCTTCTTTATTTTCATGGCTCGATACTGAGACAAAAACATATTCCGTTTAGCATCCAACAAGCTGTTGGATACAGAATAAATATGCATAAATACTATATGGAACATGCAGTATGAATACAGTAGATAAACAGAAACATAAATATTTGGACATTGACAACATTGTCATCATTCTGCACATCAAGACACGTGGCCCCTCCCCTTTTTAAGGGACCAAAAGTAATTGGACAAAGTAAAAATAATCATAAATCAAATTGTCACTTTTGATATTTGGTTGCAATGACGGCCTGAAGTCTGAATCAGACACCAAAACGTGTTTGGTTCCATCCTATGATGCTCTCAGGCTGATGCGTCTTCACTTCCTGCTCGCTGTGGGGCATTTCCCCCTCAGCTTCGTCTTCAGCAAGGGAATTTACATGTTGTGGTTTACATGTTGTGGTTTACATGTTGTGGTTTACATGTGATGGTGGTTTACATGTTGTAGTTTACATGTGATGGTTTACATGTGATGGTGGTTTACATGTGATGATGGTTTACATGTTGTAGTTTACATGTGATGGTTTACATGTGGTGGTTTATATGTGGTGGTTTACATGTGATGGTTTACATGTTGTGGTTTACATGTTGTGGTTTACATGTTGTAGTTTACATGTGATGGTTTACATGTGATGGTGGTTTACATGTTGTGGTTTACATGTGGTGGTTTACATGTGGTGGTTTATATGTGGTGGTTTACATGTGATGGTTTACATGTTGTGGTTTACATGTTGTGGTTTACATGTGATGGTGGTTTACATGTTGTAGTTTACATGTGATAGCTTACATGTTGTGGTTTACATGTTGTGGTTTACATGTGGTGGTTTACATGTTGTGGTTTACATGTGGTGGTGGTTTACATGTGATGGTGGTTTACATGTGATGGTGGTTTACATGTGATGGTGGTTTACATGTGATGGTTTACATGTTGTGGTTTACATGTTGTGGTTTACATGTGATGGTGGTTTACATGTTGTAGTTTACATGTGATAGCTTACATGTTGTGGTTTACATGTTGTGGTTTACATGTGGTGGTTTACATGTTGTGGTTTACATGTGGTGGTGGTTTACATGTGATGGTGGTTTACATGTTGTGGTTTACATGTGGTGGTTTACATGTGATGGTGGTTTACATGTTGTGGTTTACATGTGATGGTGGTTTACATGTGATGGTGGTTTACATGTTGTGGTTTACATGTTGTGGTTTACATGTGGTGGTTTACATGTGGTGGTTTATATGTGATGGTGGTTTACATGTTGTGGTTTACATGTGGTGGTTTACATGTGATGGTGGTTTACATGTGATGGTGGTTTACATGTTGTGGTTTACATGTTGTGGTTTACATGTGGTGGTTTACATGTGATGGTGGTTTACATGTTGTGGTTTACATGTGATGGTTTACATGTGATGGTGGTTTACATGTGATGGTGGTTTACATGTTGTGGTTTACATGTGGTGGTTTACATGTGGTGGTTTACATGTGGTGGTTTACATGTTGTGGTTTACATGTGATGGTGGTTTACATGTTGTAGTTTACATGTGATAGCTTACATGTTGTGGTTTACATGTGATGATGGTTTACATGTTTTGGTTTACATGTTGTGGTTTACATGTTGTAGTGGTTTACATTTACACTATTTTATGAACTTTTGACGTTAGAAACAAGGAATTCCCTCCAGGGTGATAAGCCCCTCCCTCCCAGTATAAAATGTCTGACCCCAGTTCACCCCAGTGCTGGACCCTGTGCCTCCAGGTCTCCTTGTGGTCCCTGCTGGTCACCCTGGTGCTGCTGTTCATCCTGACCGGCGCCATGCTGGGCCCGGAGCTGCTGTCCACCATCCCGCCCTCCGTCTACATGGTGGCCGTGCTGATGCCGCTCTGTGGCTACGCCGCCGGCTACGGCCTCGCCGCGCTGTTCGACCTGCCGCCCAGCAGCCGGCGGTCCGTCTCCCTGGAGACGGGCTGCCAGAACGTGCAGCTGTGCACCGCCATCCTGAAGCTGGCGTTCCCGCCGCAGCTGATGGGCGGCATGTACATGTTCCCCCTGCTGTACGCCCTGTTCCAGGCGGCCGAGGCCGGCATCTTCATCCTGGCCTACCGGCTGTACCGGAAGGAGGTGCTGCACAAGCCGGACGCCGCGGGCGGCGACGAGGACGCGGGCATCACGTACCAGCGCTTCCAGGACGACGACGACGATGATGCGTCGTACGGCGCCGTGACGGTGAGCGACC
The DNA here is from genome assembly GCA_023566465.1 of Cottus gobio. Lineage (NCBI taxonomy): Eukaryota > Metazoa > Chordata > Actinopteri > Perciformes > Cottidae > Cottus > Cottus gobio. Next base: position 1,823,373 of record CM042217.1, read on the forward strand.
CCAACAGCATCACGCTGGACCCCTGCCCCCCCAACCCCACGCCGGTCTGAGCCGCCCACCGGCAGGGGGCCGGCACAGAGACGAGGACGGGACGTCCCGGATGTTCAGCGCCGACCCGACTGCTGGATGAAGTTGCTTCATGTGAGCTTCATGCAGTCCGTTTGACAATCCACCAAAAAATCACCATTAAGGATTTAAAACCGTGTGAGCGGCGACGAGTTTCTCCTCAAAAACCTCTTTTAAAGAAAGATTATAAATATGTTCATTACGTTTGTTGGAAAGAAGTTATTAAGCATGAAAAAAGCATTAAAAAGCGACAAATGTCTAAGAGATGTTTTCATTTAATTTGTTTTGTCATGAAAAAAGGCATAAAAATAACTAAAACTTGATTCTTTTTTCTCCACAAAAGCTTCACTTTAAATCTTTTGTTTACCAGAGATGTTCATGCATTTGTTGGAAATAAGTATTTTGTCATGAAAAGGAAAAAGGAAAGAAATATGAATCGACTGTAAAACAAAAGCAATCTAGTTTATAAATGAGTTCATTAAATTTTTGGAAGTTATGGAGCATGGAAAAAAAGCATGAAAACTGAAACGCTTTTAAATCATTAAATCTCAACATCAGGTTTAGTTAAACACGTGATGACAACATGTACAATATGTGTATATTATAAACTATGTATCTAAATAAAAATGTGTAAAGACAGAAAAGTAAAAAAGTTGCATTCCTTCTTATGTTTCTTATTATTTTCCTACTTGATTTCTTTAGAACATTAATAATATTTTCAAAATTATTCTTTATGATAACAAAGAGGGGACCGTTAAGACGAGTGTGACCCTCTTTCCTTATTCAAAGTGTTTACATGGAACAATATTTCTTCCTTTATTACATTATTAATCACATTTATATTTACATTAAAGTTATTACTCTTCTAAGAACTCCTCGATGACTTATGAATAGTGACTAATGTTTAAATCCTCATTATTCTTTATTATCAATATGTACGTTCCAGGATGAGCCGATAGCATCAAACCACATCCATAATCATATCTATATTTTAATATTAGAATTAATTATTAAAATTAGTATATTCTCCTTTTTGTAAAGAAAAGCACATTTAAATTATCTCTTTATGATCCGTTTCACAATTTCTTCCACACACACACACACACACACACACACACACACACACACACACACACACACACACACACACACACCTGATCCTAATTGGCCTAACGTTGCCCAATCTACTTAAATGGAAACAGCTGCAACTCGCGTCGGTTGAGCAACATGGCAACGTACGGTGACGAGCCGGGCGACAGTTATTTCTACCCCTCTTATGGACCCTACGCGGGCCGGTACCCGCGCGCCAAAGACGCGGGCTGGAAGTACAAGAGCTTCCGGTCCCACTGCGGCGACGCGTCGGACGCCTTCAACAACCAGCAGCGCGCGCAGCTCAAGTCCATCTTGTCCCAGATCAACCCCAAACTCACCCCGAGGCTCCGGAAGGCCAACACGAAGGACGTGGCGGTGCAGGTCAACCCGCGCACGGACGCCTCGGTGCAGTGCGCCCTCGGCCCGCGGACCCTGCTGGCCTGGAAGCGGGACTCCGGGCGCCGGAGGCGGCAGGAGCCCACCGCAACGCGCGGCGGCGAGAGCGGCGGAGGCGGCAGCCCCAAGGCGCCGGGCGGGGTGCGGTACCCGCGCACCCTCGCGGTGTATTCACCCATCGCCTACCGGAGCGTCACCTCCTTCCTGGTCGACGAGAACAACAACCCTAACATCAAAGAGGCCTCGTGCGGGGCCGCGCAGGCCGGGGAGCCGCCCGGTGACCCGCCGGACTCCGCGGCGAGGCGCGCCGGGAAGAGGCGCGAAGGCGACCGGGCTGGCGAGGACGGAAAGTCCGCGAAGCTCCCGGAGCCTCCCGATGGCACCGGCACCGGGACCGAGCAGCTGGAGAGCGGAGAGCTGCTGCTGCTCACCGCGGAGGGGTCAAAGGGCAAGGCGCGCGTGCGGTTCCAGGTGAGGTTCATCACGTGATTAACGGAGAGGGAAATACAAACATTTAAATGAAAAAATAAACAAATTATGAATTTGTGTTCATGCATTTGAAAGGCTTGATATATAATTTAACTTAACATAAAACTTCAGTGAATTTGGAGACTTATTTTATTGAAATCTACTAGATGGATCAATATATCAGTATTAAATATTTTTCAACTTAAAGCTGGTAGGAAATTAACTGCCCTCTACGGCTGATTTAGTTTATAAAATGTATAAATTACTTTTTGTTTCCACCAAAAAGGTAGCATTTCATTGGGGCCCCTGAAGCTGAATAATGACACTTCAGGAGCTGTGGATCTTTTAGATGGAAAGTCTTCTGAGTCAGATGATACATTTATGGTTTTATGACATCATCTAAATTAGATTGACTCCAGTCACTAAATTCAGAATCAGAACCATTTATTGCCATGTATGTTTACACATACAAGGAATTTGTCCTGGCGGGAAGGTGCATACATTTAACAATACACATTTAACAGTTAACGCAGTTACCATGTTTTTTATGTTTGTCATACTTATGTTTGTCATACCTTTACGATGACAAACGTCCTAAATCAGAAGTTTTGGATATGAAGCATCCAGATGTTGAACATCTGACTTTTCCTTTTCGTGCCCTCAGTTTCTGGAGCAGAAGTATGGATATTACCACTGCAGAGAATGCAACCTGCGATGGGAGAGTGCCTACGTGTGGTGCGTTCAGGGCACCAACAAGGTGAGCGGCCACTCGTCCCCATGGTTACGGCATGTGCACCATGACATCATGACGTCATGACGCGTCGTTGTGTTTCAGGTTTACTTCAAACAGTTTTGTAGAAAATGCCAAAAGGACTTCAACCCGTACCGCGTGGAGGACATCACGTGTCACGTAAGCCTCCCTCCTCTATGCCCCTCCCCCTGATGTACCGCCACTAACTGTCTTCCTCCTGCAGACGTGCAACAAGGCGCGCTGCGCCTGCGCCGTGACGCAGCGGCACGTGGACCCCAAGCGGCCGCACCGACAGGACCTGTGCGGCCGCTGCAGAGGGAAGCGGCTGTCCTGCGAGAGCACGTTCAGCTTCAAGTACATCATCTAGACGACTTAGTGCAACAAACTACGAGAATGTGGTGTTTCAAAACTTTATTTCATGCCTGTTTTGTGTTGATGAATTAAGCGCCACACACTGTTTTGCTGTGTAATAAAATGGCTACCTTGCACTCTGCTGAAGCCTCTTTTCAGAAGGAACTGAAACTACAATATTAATGTCTGGGTGAACCCCAGCGCCCCCAGAAATGGGGGCTGAACTCTTCATCAGGAAGTCTTCCTCACGCCAAGTCCTCGTACTCCCATCAGTCGATACAAGAGCCACCGATGTGATATAGCAAAAACAATCACACATGACTTGAGAGCTCCCCAAATTATGGAAATATCAATTTTCATATCCCTAGCTTGATGCACCTTTCTGACAAACTCATAGCAAGATATCAACTACATTCCAGATAAACTGAAATAACTTATGGATGAAAAGAAATCCCATGCGGCCTTGCTTGGTATGTTTTGGTGCATCTGATTGAGCAGAGCTGTTGTTGAACGAGAGGCGTTCAAGGTCCAGGAAGAAAGTTAGGGCATTTTGGCTCTTAGCGGACCTATATAATGTACACTAATTATTAAAAATATTTAACTTTATTTAAGTGATAGTTTAGTGTATTTTAGTAATATGTATAAGAGGAAATACATCCTGGAATTTTTTTCCCCCATGTTCCATAAACCAGTAACGCATTCTGCTTTAAGAATCTCTGAACTGGTCTCCGGTGTTTTCTGTAAATTAAACCTTTTCAAATAGCCATGTGGTTGAGATTTAGTATGCGTATGAAAACCTGTCTGTGGCTCGAGCCGGATAAACTACCCGAGTCTCCGATCTGACTGGAGGTTTAAGGGACGAAGCTTTTCAAACATTATGAACCCATTTGTGGTGGAAAATGTAGAGTTGGCCAATGAAACGGCGGAGTCACACAGTCGGCTACGTAGGAATAAAATGTGGATGTGTTGACTTGTTTTGGGGCTTGACCCTTCAGAGGTCCTGCAGCTGGTCCATCCCAAAAGAAAACACTTGTACTGAAGCCCACCTCGAACTGTATTAGTTTTTATTCATCCAGAGAAGGCTGGTATGTGAGTGAAGGGAAAACAAATTGGTTTAATGCACCTCTACATTAAAACATCTTCCAGGTAAATAATATATTCATTAAATAATTAAGAACAGCATTCAATGTACCAGACAAGCAGGGGAACGAAAAGCTGAGGAATGAGTACAGTGACGTGTTACGATGTGCCTGCAAGACGAGACGTTGGGATGAAACACCTCCGCCTCTTCAGAGGGGTGGGGGAGGGGCAACGCATCCAAACGGACTCCATCTTTCTTTTTGCAAGACAACCAAAAAAACAAAACAGAACCAAGGCAGCCTCTGGAAGGTTGGGCGAGGAGGCGGAGCAGAGCATCAGACCCCCGGCTTTCTGTCGGCGCCCCACCGGAGGAAACAGTGCATTACACAAAATACAAGGGGGAAAAATACTGGTTTTACACTATACATTTTCTAAAATATATACAGAGTAAAATAAGTTATGTTTCCATAAGGACATGTGGCCAGTCTATATGCATGTGTGTGTGTGTGTGAGAGCGCACACCAGAATATCCAGTGGCGTCACACACTCTCTAAAGGCAGCTACTTATTTGGTTAAAGAGTTTCCTGCTGACGCTCCTGGAAGCAGATCATAAACAGATATATATTTCTCTCTGTACACGTCTCCCACAGGGCTACACGTTAAATATCTAACATCTTACAACCTAGGATGTTAGCTCTAATAAAAAATACATTTCTCAAAAAAATATTCTTGCAGTGCTTTTTTTTTTCTTTCCCGTTTTTCTCTCGTTCAAAGCATGCTTTTGAAGAAAAAAAAAAAACGTTTTAATTAAAGATATTTTCTCCTGCGTTTTGCTTGTGAATCGCTCCACATGGTCCTGCACCACCACCTGGACCCCCCCACCACCCGGACCCCCCCACCCCCACCTGATCCAGCAGAAGAAGAAAACAATAAAAGTTCCCTCGTCTTCTCTCCAGCTGAAGGAACCACAACGCGACTTATTGCAACTGAATTCGCACGTCTGGCTCGTCCTGGGAAAAGAAAGCTTTAAGCATTCATACGCGTAATAATAATAATAATGTATATATTAGAGTCACAGTTATTCCCACTCATCCGTTAGCCCTTATAGGTGGAGCCCCTCTCTGTGTAGAGCAGGGGGGTACTGCTGGTCCAGTCTAGTCCAGAACCAGAAGCTCTCACAGTCCAGTGCTGAGCATGGTGGTGAGGGGCTGGCAGGCCTGCGCCCGACTCAGAGCCTCGCGGATCTGCAGGTTGAGCTCCGTGAGCCGGGCGCTGGCCTGAGCCGGGTCCCTGCTGGGCCCGACCACCGCCAGGCAGCCCGTCTGGCCCAGCGTCTGGTGGCGGAAGTAGATGTGCAGGAGGGTCTGGACCGCCTCGTCCGCCTCGCTGCCGAAGATGTCGTTGGGCCACAGAGACCTGCAGGCGGGGAGGAGGGGGGCGGTTAACCCTTTATGGACGGTCACGTGACACAAACAGTTTACACGACTGAGGACTTTACAAAGGTCAGTTCATAAAAATAAAAAATAACAAATAAAATCTAAATAAGTAAATACAAAAAAGATAAAATATATATAAATAAAAAAAATAGATTAACAAAAATAAAAACATAAAAGTAAAATTATAATTAAAACAAATATGTATATAAAACTATACAAACATGTATAAATACATATATACAAATATTTTAATAAATAAATAAATAATCAAAATAAGAAAGGGAGCGAAAGTCGGTAGCGGTTGCACCAGTACATCAATAAACCGTATATAAATAATTCACAGCAGTCCCTTATTAAATGACCTTGGACCAGCGTCTCGGTAGGAGTTCCTCTCACCTGAACACTTTGACCTGGTTGAGGGCGGAGCTGAAGTCTCGGGCTCTCAGGGTTTCCAGGAGAGCCTGGATGGCCGTCTCGGTGTCGGTCGGGTTGGAGTCCGACATGCAGACGTCCTCCTGACCGTCGCTTCCCGTCTCCGCCTCCTTCAGGCAGCCCTCCAGGACGGTGAGCTCTTCAGACATGTTGGTCACCTGAGAACCAAACCAGAGACACAATAAACCTCTAATCATGAACTGGAAGCGCCGACCCCGTCGCTCCACCTCAGAAGTTATGTGATTTCATTACGGACAAATCAAATTAAGACGCAGAGATCGACTGCAGCCCAGCGACGGCCGTCTTAAAGGGACAGTGCTGTTCTCTGAGGGTACTGCCCAACGCATCACAGGAACTCCACTTCCGGCCATTGAGGAAATCCAGAGGAAACGCTGTCTGCGTCGAGCTCGCAGCATTCTCAAGGACGCCTCCCACCCTGCACACAGACTGTTTTCCCTCCTGCCCTCAGGCAGACGGTTCAGATGCTTCCGGACAAGGACCAGCAGACTGAGGAACAGTTTCTTCCCCAGAGCTGTTTCCTTATTGAACTCTGCCCCATGCTGACACCCCCCCTACTCCCCAACCACCTCCACCCACAAACCCATCTCCTCGTCATCTCCCCCCACTGACCAAAGACTTTACACCTGCACTCAAACACTTTTGAACTGTCTGCACTAAAAACTGAGCATTGCACTAGTCTAGTAACGTTAGGCAGCTACTGTTTATTATTATGCACTATTTAACGTTCACTCAATCTGTATTACTTAACTTATCATATGCCCATTTGCCTTTTGTAAATTATGTTTATAGTTCCTGCTTATAGTCTACCTACATTTAATGCACAAATCAACCTGTATAACATGTACATATTACCGCAATCAATCTGTATATCCCGTACCTATATCACTAACTTATTATCTGTAAAATACTTATTATTATCTGTATATTGGTATTTACTGCTATTGCACTTCTGGTTGGATGCTAAACTGCATTTCGTTGCTCTGTACTTGTACATGTGTAATGACAATAAAGTTGAATCTAATCTAATCTAATCTACTACAGAGACTACAGACCGTACATGGAGGGAACCAGACCAGCAGCGCTAACTGAGTTAAATCAGTGTTTTAGTGAATGGAGTCTGGTGTGTGGGCAGAGATAACAGCTTCAGCTCAGAAAGGTGAGTCTGACATCAAGGTAACGAGGTGAAGCTCACACACACTTCTAAACGTCGGTACTGTCCCTTTAAATATTCTGGAGTGAAAAGAAGAACCGTCCCTGCTCGTATTTCACAATAAAACGTTTTTGCTAATTTATGCAAAGCATCATTTAAATGTAGAAAGCGTTCATATGAGAAACTGTGGAAAGAGGGGGCGTGGCCTCACCTCGGCCTCCCTCTTCATGGTGTCCACCCGGCTGATGAGCTTGCAGTAGGCCTGGAACAGCAGCAGCAGCTGGAAGTGCAGCTTGTAGAGCCGGCGACACAACTCCAGCTCCTGCAAGACGAGACGGAGGGAAGGAACAATAAATACGACCGCTCTGGTGATGGAGCGATGGGCGTCCTGGGTTAGAGACGAGGGAGGAGATGAAGGGGTTAATGGGGCCGAGAGCAAAGAGCCACCCGGTGTGGGGGGGGGGGGGGGGGGGGGTCTAGAATTAGTCATGAGGTCTCAATCAGAAAACCATCCACAGCCGACTAGAGGAACGACCCAGAGAAGAGGTCAGGACCTGGATCAGGAACCATGGAGGGGGATCTGAACCGGTGTGGGAATCGAACACATGCAACACGAAAACTTCATCCTGACGACATGGACTACGTTACGTGCTCAGAATATTAGTTTTCAGCTCTAAATCTGAAAATATCAATATTCCTGTTCGCATGCAGCCGTCTGTACGATCCCGTAAACCTTTAAAGTTACTGCAAGGAACCGGGTCTGGCGCCCCCTGTGGACCAGAGCGGTAGTGTCTCTGAGGACCAGGGTCCCTTTAGAAAACCTCTCATTTAACTGCTGGATCTGGACTGGTCTCTGCTGGATCTGGGTCTGTCTATAGAGGACCAGGACTACACTGAGGGCTATAGAGGACCAGGACTACACTGAGGTCTATAGAGGACCAGGACTAGACTGAGGTCTATAGAGGACCAGGACTAGACTGAGGTCTATAGAGGACCAGGACTACACTGAGGTCTATAGAGGACCAGGACTAGACTGAGGTCTATAGAGGACCAGGGCTACACTGAGGTCTATAGAGGACCAGGACTACACAGACTGGTTCAGGACCAGGTAAAGTTCCTCACAGTAACTAACAACAAACATCTGAAATCACTCTCTAAACACGTTCATCTTCATCATCTTCATCATCATCAGTACGGAGCGGTTTGGTTATTGATTATCAAACAGAAGGAAAAAGCACATGATGCCACACAGGAGACCAGTGAGCTGACTGGGAGGGGGGTTGGGGGGGTTACATGGGATGGGGGGGTGTCAGGTATGTACAGAGGCAGATGGGGGGGGGTCAGTGTTTTGTCCGGATGTCATGATGATTGTTATGATTATTGTTAAGAGTCTATAATAGGATAACCACTTACTGCTAGATTTTCCATTTGCTAAGCAAGAAGAAGTGCAGGTCACACACACACACACACACACACACACACACACACACACACAGACACACACACACACAAACAACAACAAACAAAACAGAAGGAGAGAAAGATCAAGAATTAGTGCGCTTCCACATCAGCTGAGACACAGTGACTCTCCACCTACAGGCTTTATTTTGAAGGGCATGTGTGTGTGGGAGGGGGGGGGGCTCAGGATATTTTTATAACGGTGGATTTTGTTGTGAATAATTGTCAGTACAAAAATGTTTTCTTTCTCCGGGACGATGTTTCTGAGCTTCACACTGAAAATCAACCTGTCAATCACCTTGTAGCCCCGCCCCTAAAGCATCCCCATCTTCTTGATATATTTGTCATGCAGATTAATATTGCAATGACGATAAAAAAAACAATATTATCCTTTAAACACTTTTCGTTATTCCTTTTTGCAGGAAAGAATTATGTGTTTTTTAAAAGTACTGTTAATACTTTTTCATCAACCAAAAAAAAGGAAAAACAAGTGTTTCAGAAAATGTAAGAAACTCTGCTTGTACTCTTTGGGGTCGTGTTTGATTGACAGCAGCTTGCAGGCGGGGCTAAGGGAATGAGGGGCTAAGGGAATGAGGGGCTAAGGGAACAAGGGGCCGAAGGAACAAGGGGCCGAGGACTCAGAGCTTCATTCATTGCACACAGCGCTGTTAGTGTTGGACAGAAAACAGGAACCACGGCAGCGTCTAGGACTGAAGTCGCATGCGGTGAGTTGACAAGCGTTTCCACGTGCAGCGCCGGAGCAGCTAACGTGCTAACTAGCCTACAAAGCGGTGCACTGTATCCTCGCTGAGTGTTGGTTTGTTTGGTCGCTTGTTCAACAAGCCGGACAAGAGGTGGTGAGGTGGGTGAGAAGGAGAGGAAAGCTAAGAGGGTCGCTTGTGAAGCCACCATTTTGGTTTCGGAGCTCCTCCTCCAACGATTTACGGGATTCTTAAAACGTCATATTGAGCCGACACAAATTCAAAGTAATATTCCCAGACCATCAGACCATCAGACCACCAGACCATCAGACCTTCAGACGAGGGCGTTCCTACCTGTGCGTGAGTGTTGGGTTGTTGGTTGCCATCTTTGTCCCCAAATGTTTTCCTGCAGTTCTCCAGCCACTGCAGGGAGGAATGGGAGGGTTGAGAGGGTAGAGGTTTGGTAGGGTAGAGAGGGTTGGGAGGGTAGAGAGGGTTGAGAGGGTAGAGAGGGTAGAGTTTTGGTAGGGTAGAGAGGGTTGGGAGGGTTGAGAGGGTAGAGGTTTGGTAGGGTAGAGAGGGTTGAGAGGGTAGAGGTTTGGTAGTGTAGAGAGGGTAGAGAGGGTAGAGGTTTGGTAGGGTAGACAGGGTTGGGAGGGTTGAGAGGGTAGAGGTTTGGTAGGGTAGAGAGGGTTGAGAGGGTAGAGAGGGTAGAGGTTTGGTAGGGTAGAGAGGGTTGAGAGGGTAGAGGTTTGGTAGGGTTGGGAGGTTTGGTAGGGTTGGGAGGGTTGAGAGGGTAGAGAGGGTAGAGGTTTGGTAGGGTTGGGAGGGTTGAGAGGGTAGAGGTTTGGTAGGGTAGAGAGGGTTGAGAGGGTAGAGGTTTGGTAGGGTAGAGAGGGTTGAGAGGGTAGAGAGGGTAGAGGTTTGGTAGGGTAGAGAGGGTTGGGAGGGTTGAGAGGGTAGAGAGGGTAGAGGTTTGGTAGGGTTGGGAGGGTTGAGAGGGTTGAGAGGGTAGAGGTTTGGTAGGGTTGGGAGGGTTGAGAGGGTAGAGGTTTGGTAGGGTAGAGAGGGTAGAGTTTTGGTAGGGTAGAGAGGGTTGGGAGGGTTGAGAGGGTAGAGAGGATAGAGGTTTGGTAGGGTTGGGAGGGTTGAGAGGGTTGAGAGGGTAGAGGTATGGTAGGGTTGGGAGGGTTGAGAGGGTAGAGGTTTGGTAGGGTAGAGAGGGTTGAGAGGGTAGAGGTTTGGTAGGGTAGAGAGGGTTGAGAGGGTAGAGGTTTGGTAGGGTAGAGAGGGTTGAGAGGGTAAAGGTTTGGTAGGGTAGAGAGGGTTGAGAGGGTTGAGGTTTGGTAGGGTAGAGAGGGTTGAGAGGGTAGAGAGGGTAGAGGTTTGGTAGGGTAGAGAGGGTTGAGAGGGTAGAGGTTTGGTAGGGTTGAGAGGGTAGAGGTTTGGTAGGGTAGAGAGGGTTGAGGTTTGGTAGGGTAGAGAGGGTTGAGGTTTGGTAGGGTAGAGAGGGTTGAGGTGAAACAGACAACGAGAGACAATCGTTAGGAAACGAGGGAGATCGCTCAAACAAGAGCTTTTTACATATTATATAATATATATAAAATATAATATATAATATGTAACATATTATATAATATATATAAAATATAATATGTAACATATAACAAAAGCCCAGGCAGCAGATCTAATAAGAGTCTTGTACTTAGCCAATTAAAGAAGGCCTGTTTCCCTCAGGGACCGATGTGTCTCATTCAATTAGCGCCGGCATCCCAGAACCCTCTGCAATCTCATCTCTTCCCCTTCCCCCTCCTTTCCCCCCCCCCTCCTCCTCCCAGCTTCTCCTCCCTCGGCCTTCCCATAACTGATTTAGGAGCGCCGAGGGTTATTTTTATCCCTCCAGCAGGAGGATGTCACTGTGATGCCGACACTAGCGTCAGCTGCTGAGGCTCGAACGCCGTCAGGTGTTCGTCTCCCGGTCCTCGTTGGTTGAGGGATGACCGGGATGACTGGGATGAACGGGAACTTCAGAAGTCCTCTCTTGAGACTAATGTTGCACAAGTATCGATACTGAAAAGGTACCGCGGTATCCGTACGTTAGAAACGATTTTGCATATTTTTCAGTATCAATACTTCATTAAAATAACGCGCGATCAGAGCGCACTCACCGCTCCCTTCATGCTGCCTGCATGCATTGCTGGCAAGGAGGCGGGGCTTAAGGAGGCGGGGCTTACAGATGTTTTATTTCTTACTACTATTGATAAATATACCATCATATCGTATTTGTGGTATTGCATTGAATTATGATATCGTATCGTAAGTATCGTGGTATTTATTGCAGGTATCGTATCTGAGTCATCATTTGGGTATCGTCACACACACACACACACACACACACACACACACACACACACACACACACACACACACACACACACACACACACACACACACACACACACACACACACACACACACACACACACACACACACACACACACACACACACACACACACACACACACACACACACACACACAACTCACCAGCTCTGCGGCCTCCCTCTTGGCGTTGTAGGTGTCCAGGTGTTCCTGCAACTCCAGCACACTAAACTTCAGAGTCTCCAACAGTCCACAAGAGACCAGCTACGAACAGCAAGACAGGACACCACACACACATTAACCCACGACACGGTACACAACAGAGAAATGTCCACACACGTCACACTGTGATGCCCATGCACGTTCAATGCCGAGGCCTCGCCGCCCAGTGAGTGACACATCCATGCAGGGCCTCACCGTCTCGGCGTCCAGCAGCACCGTGGGGCACCGCGAGTGCGACGTCATGGCCTCCAGCGAGCTGAGGAACTGGTTGCCCATCCGCTGGAGCCGGTCGCCGAGGAAACGGACGGAGGCGTGAGTGATGGAGCCGAACTTCCTCTGGATGCTCTGTGGAGGCGGAGGGGGTTCAGAGGGCCGGAGGAACCAGGAAGTGCAGAGGGGAGGGGGAGGGGGGGTGTTTACCTGGAAGAGTCTGGAGAACACGTGGAACGTGTAAACGGCAGAAGAGCCGTCCGAGTCCGACAGCATCTGGTTGACATGGCAACGCCAGGCGTCCTCCTCGTCATCGTAGGCGACGGGCTGGAACGCCGCCAGGATGGCGGAGAGGAACGGCGAAGGGGGCGGAGACACCTGGACCTCCGGGAAGCCGTCCGGGTCGCCTTCATCCTGACTGAGACACACACACACTTACTTATGCACGTGCGCGCGCACACACACACACACACTTACTTATGCACGTGCGCGCGCACACACACACACACACACTTACTTATGCACGTGCGCGCACACACACACACACTTACTTATGCACGTGCGCGCACACACACACACACACTTACTTATGCACGTGCGCGCACACACACACAAACTTACTTATGCACGTGCACGCACACACACACACTTACTTATACACACACACACACACAGTAAACAGCCTCATGTCTCCTCCCTCCTGCAGATCCTGCTGCAGTATTTTAGAGCTCGTAATCTACTGCAGTGCTCCAGCACAACAACATGTGAGCTATTAGCATCTTAGCATCACGCACACCTCTCTGCCTCCGACACACACGCACACACATACTCACAGGCCCGTTGGACCAAACAGCCTGAAGAAGCAGACAGAATATAAGTATCTGAAGCCGGCGCTGCCGAGCGCCGTGGCGGACACTGTCTCTGTCCTCATCCTCACCCCAAGTACCGCTTCTCCTCTTCCTCTCTCCCCCTCTCTCTCTCTTCTTCCTCTCTCTCCCCTCGTCTGCGCTGCAACTGCTAACAGAACTAGCGCACTGCACACCCATCCCACACAGGACTGCAGGCAGCTCGACACCAGCTTGGCATCGGCAACACACACACACACACACACACACACACACACACACACACACACACACACACACACACACACACACACACACACACACACACACACACACACACACACACACACACACACACACACACACACACACACACACACACACAGAAAGAAGAGAGACACTAAACTTGTTGGTGTCACGCTGTTTTCAGACAATCACTCGGAGTACACACACACACGCACACACACACTCACACACACACACACACACACACACACACACACACACACACACACACACACACACACACACACACACACGCACGCCAAGTGAAGGACCTCACACACACACACACACGCACGCCAAGTGAAGGACCTTGAGTACAGCGGTGTGTGTGTTAGAGGCTCTGAATGTGTGTGTGTGTGTGTGTGTGTGTGTGTGGTGTAATTTCTTTAAATTTACAGCTGACCTCCAGCCACATTGGCCCACCTTGAGGAGGGAATGATTAAATGTGGAATGCCAGGAGAGGAATTACCCATCAGCCCTTCTGTTCACCTCCTCTGATCGCCACAAACTCTTAAGCCACATTCTTCAGCTCTTCGTTGTTAATATTTTAAACAGAATTTAAAGATCGGAGCAGCTTGAACACTGAAGGATGAAGACTACAACTCCCATGATGCCGCGCTGCTTCACCAGCTCAACAAACTCCGTCTCTACAGGAAGTGAACCTTCAACATGGCGGCTCAGGAGCGGTCCCGATCCCGGAGTCCACTCACCTGGACATGCCGGAGAAGTCGGCCTCCTCCTCCTCGCAGCGCTCGTCCAGCTCCTTCAGGGCCTGCGTCACGTCCTCCTCCCACCCGGAGCCACAGGCGCTGTCCGGGTCTGGATCCGGGTCCGGCTTCGGGTCCGGGGCCGTGGGCAAGGGCAGCGATAGGGGGAGGAGGGTCTGGGAGTCCTCCTCACAGAGGGACCCCGGCGGGGTGTCTATGGCCGGCGGGGGAGGGGGGGCCGGATCCAGGTCTTCCTGAGGGTCCCGGGTCTCCTGGGGTTCCTGAGCATCCGAGTCCGGGAGGTCGCACAGCTCCGACGGGTCCGAGGGCAGAGGGGGGGCGCTGCAAAACCCCGTGTCCTCGCTCACGCTGCTGCTCAGCTCGTCCGCCGCCATCACGCTCAACGCGTCCTGAGGGACAACCAGCAGGGGGCGCTCAGCCGCGTAGTGAGGATGCCACAATAAAACACTGTACATTAAATATTATATATATAGAAATAAAAGCCTCGATTATTAAATAATTCTGCAGGTTCACTGGAAAATGAATAAATATGCATAGAGAAAAATATATAATGAGTTCATTTAATTGTATTTGTTTATTTTCATATTTAATAAGTTCTAATTTATTTCCTTATTTATTCAAATGAATAAATGCATTGTACATCATATTATATATTAGCCAGTGGTGGCCGTCAGGGCCAGCTAAGCCTTCTCTGCTGGCCTGAACAGAATCACAAAGTTAAAGCTATTTTATCATTTAATTGTTTTCACAAATACAATTCATTGCACAGCTCCTGTCTTTGTCTGTTGCTCTGCCTCCAGTTTCTGTAAGGAGAGCTCTCATCCAATCAGATTTCACCTCTATGTCTCTATGGAAGAAGACGGTATCGTTGATTGTCACAGACTTCAACCAATCAGATCTTTAGTTTGACATGCTGGGTGTATTCTTTGACGTCCAGGGCCGTCTTTGATGTGGTCTTTGACGTGTGATTGGTCACAGGGCCAGCTGACCATTAACAAGCTCTGTGATTGGTCAGTGGACCAGAAACGGACTAGCTGGTGGATTTACTGACAACAATGTTCAGCCCCTGAAACGCATGGAAACTTGGGCTGTCACTGGCATTCAAAGCCAAGAGAAGGACCTGGTACTGGAGCGTTTAACTTTTTTCATAGTTTGACATACTATAACTTTTTCATATTTTTTTTGACAAATGGTATTTTTTTACTTTTGACATACTATGACTTTTTTCACATACTATGACTTTTTCATACTTTTGACAATTTTATTTTTTTACTTTTTTGACATACTATGACGTTTTTGACATACTATAACTTTTTCATACTTTTTTGACAAATGGTATTTTTTTACATACTATGACGTTTTTGACATACTATGACTTTTTTATACTCTTTTTACAAACTGCTGTTTGTGTTTTTACATCTGCAGTAGTATTTAATCATAAACAAGCCACGGTGGGTTGTAAGCCGCTGCTGCTGTAGCCTCGTGCCGGTTGCCGTGCCGGTTGCCGTGCCGGTACGCAGCCACAGCCCGTTACCCGGTATGTCTGATATGTATACGATTTCATCGGCACAGAAGGCCCGCCACTGATATTAGCCTATTTATTGCTATTAATCACACAACTGTCACTTTACCACCTATTTATGTAACCCTTATTATTTAAATAATTTCTTTCTTTACCATATTCTTTATTAATCTATCGAGTCAGTCCTCCATATTCATGACTTTTAATAACCCTTTGAGAGCTCATATTAATAGCAGAGTCTCTCTAATAACTTTAATTCAGACTGAACGCTGAAGAACGCGCTCAATCCATTCAATTCGGCGCTTTCTGTTTTTACGAGTGTCTCGTCCTCCGAGATCGTCCCTCGTGAGAAATTACAGAAAAAGGAAATCCATAAAACAGAAGGCAATATCAATATATCACTCCCCCCATCCCTCCAGCGAGAGAGAGAACAGATAAACGAGTGTTTACATCTGATGGACGGCTGCACCAACGTGATGCGTCTCAGTTATGACGTCACACACAACATTTAGATTTGATTATTTGCTCCCGTATGTAAAGCAGTTGATGTAAACACACAGTCCTGATTCATTTATGTGTTTTAAAGACGACGCACGAGGGCGACGTCACCGGGCGGCCGCTTTATTACAGAAAGCTCTTAGAAGCTCCTGCCAGAGTATTGATGGTTTTATCTCGGGCTCATTACACTAAGAGCCGGGGCGGCGATGGGGGGGATGTCCTTGGGCCGACATTGAGGCCGCTGGCAAGATTGAGTTCCTAGAAAGTTGCCTTCAGGGTCGCGTAGAAAGCAACGTCACTGAGGGGATGGAGCCCATGATGACTATAAATATGAGATTAGACTATCTTTGAATCTTTATCAGGGCTGAACCGGTTCATTTATTCGATGGCATCTCTCAGATGTGCCGATTCCCGGGAAGGCAAATGTCTGGGTGCTTTGAAAAGTTGAAATATAGCCAAGTTGGTAAACTCCTCATAATGCGTGAGTTTTATTTATAATCATTATGTTTTTTAATATTTTCATGGCATTAAGAGATGAATGCAAACATCAAGCTCTTGTTGTTGCTCCGGTGTTGAAAAATGATAAAAACCTTTGAAATAAAAAAAAAACACCAACATCAACGTCTGTTCCAACCACATCTGTCAGAACAGGAAGTCAGTCGGAACAGGAAGTCAGTCAGAACAGCCGAACCCTAACTTCTGTCCTCTCCTCCTCTAATCTCCATATTTAACCATCTGGGCCGTTAGCTCCTCCCACACGACCGGCCCAACGATACTCACCGGTGTTAGTACGCCTGATAACAGAAGCAGGAGAGAGCGGAGCGCTTCATCACGAGATGCTACGGCTGTTAATCAGCACATGGGAACAGGTGTAATGGTTCAGGTACCATGGGAACAGGTGTAATGGTTCAGGTACCGTGGGAACAGGTGTAATGGTTCAGGTACCGGTCGGTATACTCACGCATGCTTCTGCCGACGTAAAGGAGCCGGAGTCCATTTCTCAAGTTTATAAATGGAGGATTTAGTTGGGTCAGTGGCGGTGTTATTAAAAGGTGAGCAGTGACAGCTGACCTGAGGTGAGCGTTGGTTTCCATCTCTCCCAAAATCACATCCAGCAAGCGAAGCCCCACCACATGACTATTAATAAATAAATAAATAAACCATGAAGGAGCAAGAGCTGGTCTTCTGCACCCTAACCCAGAGCAAAGCATCGCAGCAAGCGGCAGTAAGAGGAGTCAGAACCCGAGAGCAGGCGGCCGCGGCTACAGAACGGGCCCTTCACCCTAAATCACCCCCGGAGGGCGGCCGGGCCTCCAGCCGAGTCTCCGGCCGAGCCCCCCGGCCGAGCCCCCCGGCCGAGCCCCCGGCCGAGCCCCCGGCCGAGCCACCGGCCGAGCCCCCCGGCCGAGCCACCGGCCGAGCCCCCCGGCCGAGCCACCGGCCGAGCCCCCGGCCGAGCCCCCGGCCGAGCCCCCGGCCGAGCCACCGGCCGAGCCACCGGCCGAGCCCCCCGGCCGAGTCCCCAGCTGGGCCTCCAGCCGAGCCTCCGGGTCCACGGCAGCGAGCAGCACCGCAGCAGCAGAGGAAAGGTTGAACAGAAAAGAAAGAAAGGAGGAGAAATAGAATAAAAGAAGGCGAGCTAGAAAGCACCCGAGCGCCACGACGGTTTATTGCTCCCCCAGATTGATCGCACCTCAGGCAGCCGGCTGCCGGCGCCGTCTGAGTGGGCCATCTCCAAAAGGGGGCTATCCGGTCGAGGGAGGGAGGGCGGGGAGGGCGGGGAGGGGGCGGGCGCCTCCTCGGCCGGGGCGGCGCCGCCGGACGACTCCTGAGACCGCTGCAGGGCGTCCAGGTGGTTGGACGCCGCGTCGTCGGTGGCAGAGTCACTGTTGAGCTGGAGGAGGACAACAACAACAACAACATGTAAACAAGAGATGACGTTGTGGAGAATATTTCCCCTCAAACATGTGACAACAGTTCATATTCTAATTCAACATCCATGTGTTTCTGTACAACTAAATATCAGGTGACATTACTATTTATGCAGAATTATATTAAATTAATTTATTTATTTATTGAAAATGAGAAAAAAAAGATGTAAAGCATTTCTAGAATTGCTGCTTTAAAAATATTTTTATCCATTTTATTTTATTCTGCTTGGAGTGTCTTTCAGAAACAATCTAACAGCCATAAATAACTAAGACATCTATATATCTATATATATGTTACTCTGAACTCTTTAAACACATGAATGCTGCATGCATTGTGGGGGTTCAGATCCAGGAGGCAGAAGCTCATTCTCTCAGCATGCACTACCAAGATTAGGAGAGAAGAAGAAGAAGAAGAGAGGACGACCCCATGAGGCCGAGGAGAAGCATTTATATTAACATTACATTACATTACATTTCATTTAGCTGACGCTTTTATCCAAAGCGACTTACATGATATACAGTAGACCGTAGACACAGCAACGGTGAGCAATGAGGGTTAAGTGTCTTGATCAAGGACACAACGACACAGACTGCCGGAGCCGGGGATCGAACCACCGACCTTCTGATTGAAAGACCGACTTGCTAACCACTGAGCCACAGTCGCCCTTAACGCATTATTATTATTATTATTGTTGGCAGCTTTGGCTTGTGAAGCAAAACAAAAACAAACAAAGAGTTAAGAGGCAAAAGGAACATGAATCATTGTGATATTTGACCGTGTGAGCTCCTAAACTTACCAAAGAGAATATTAAAGCGACTACGAGAGAGAAGGCTTCAGCGTTAACGGGCAGCCAGAGGAAAAGGGGGCGTGTACCAGCGAGGAAGCAAGCGTCTACACCGCACACACACCATGCCAGCTGTGTGAGGGGCGCCGAGGGTCGGGAGGGGGGCGGAGCTAGAGTGAGACTTACGAGGCCAGAGCGGGAGAGAATCTGGCTAGCGCTCAGTACCTCCTCCTCGGACGACTCGTCCGTGTCCTCGTGGTTGGTGAGGTTGAGGCTCGGCGTGCTGCCGGCGTACTGGCACTCCTGCAGAGAGGGCGTGTCCCCTTTGTCCATGCTCTCCAGGGAGCGCCGCCGCACGCCCCAGTTGAAGTTGTCCATGCTCTCGCCCTGCAGGGACGAGGGAGGCAGTGAGACAGGGCCGTGCACGCACACACGCACACACACACACACGCACACACACACACACGCACACACACACACACACACACACACACACACACAGGTATGATTTTACAACAGAAACAACGTTCCACGATAATAAAACGATGCACGAGGGGTGATTCGCTCCATGTGATGTGATGGTTGAAACTATAAAGGGGTCACGACCACATGGGGTTCACATGAAGAACCCACAGACTCACCTGCAGCTCCTTGTGGCAAGAGAAGAGAAGGAATACGGGAGTTAGTAGAGGCGGAAACAAGTCGGACAAACGGGACATTAAAGGGACGTTCAGGGTTCATCGGGTGGGTTTAGAGATGAAAAATAAAGATTCATGTTCTTCTAAGATCACATCGATTCAGTGTCCACTATTCACTCTTTCATACAGGGTTCATGCACATTCTGACCAATGGAGGTCCAGGACTTTTCCAGGATTTTAAACCACATTCCATGAAAAAGTGATAAAATGTAGTATTTAAACTAACAATGAGGATTCCAAAGCATACAGTATTCCTTAAAGGACACAAATGAATGAGAGACAATAGTTTGATTAAAAGAATAAACATTTATAGATATACTCAGCGTATGCCTGCTTATATTTTGAGTCTTTTAAAAGCATATTCATTATTTCAAACTCAGCGTAAATGAACCACATGAACACATGAATATAACATTTACATGACTTTTACTAAACTTTGGGGATTTTAGTTTTTTCAAGGACTTTTCCAGGTTTTTGGATGTTACTTTTTCCTAATTACCGCCGTTTCCCCTTCATGTGCGTCTACTTCCTCTTGACGCACACACACACACACACACACACTCCTCACCTCAGCGTCCTCCAGCTCCACATCTAGGAAGTCAAAGTCCTTGAAGACACCAAACTGCTGCTCGCTGCCGGCGTCTTCTCCCAGCAGCTCCTCCTCTCGGACCACCTCCTCCACGGTGGGTATGAGGCTGGTCTGCTGGTCCACAGAGTCCAGATCCTCGTTGGACGAGAAGACCACCTGCACAGGAAGCAGGTTCAGGGACTCGTGGTCAGAAGGTAAAAATACAAGCGCGGGACCCCGAAGAGGCTTTAGAGTAGGGGAGTCTTACCGATGGGTTTTTGGGAATGCCAGACTCCGGGCCGCATAAAGACAGGACATTCATCAGCCTCTCTCTGGTTCTTCTCTGGAACAGAAACACACAGAAGCACGATGGGAAACCTTGGTTGTATAGAAGTCTATGCTTCATGTGTTAAAGCTGCATTCTCTCTCCTGACCACCAGGGGGCGACTCCTCTGGTTGTATAGAAGTCTATGCTTCATGTGTTAAAGCTACATTCTCTCTACTGACCACCAGGGGGCGACTCCTCTGGTTGTATAGAAGTCTATGCTTCATGTGTTAAAGCTGCATTCTCTCTCCTGTCCACCAGGGGGCAACTGCTCTGGTTGTATAGAAGTCTATGTGTGTGGTGAGCCTTTGGTACCTGTGAGAGTTGAGGCCTCTTCCAGCTGACCGGCACCAGCCCGTTGGAGTTGGATCCGGACGACGTGGAGGACGTGCTCCTCGTCACGGCGATCACCTGAGGCTTCCCATTCCGGCCGGCCGCCGTGCGCTGGTCACCATACTTATGCCCGATGATCGGCGTCTACACACACACACACACACACACACACACACACACACACACACCACGAGTTAGCCGCAGGAGCTAACACTAAACAGCTAACACCGGCGCTGTGCACCGGAGGGGGAGGAACACCGACCTCGGAGATGTCGAAGTGGAAGTCCAGAGTTTTTCCGGGCAGCTCCTTGGAAGAGTTGTTGAAGATCCGCGTGAAGGCAATCTCCGGAGAGCCGCAGGACTCGGTGCTGTAGGAGCGCTGCACGTCGTCGGGAACGACGAGGCTGGCTGAGCGGGACACCACCAGCTTCAGGATGTTCTGGGCCTCCTTCCAATGGGGGCTCTGTGCGGCACACGGGACCAGAATGAGGCCTTTGTGAGGCTTCAGGGTGTGTAGGTGTTTGGAGACATGCTGTCTGAAGCATGAAGCTGCATCAACGAGCCGTAAACACGACTCGGAGACCCGACGCTCCTCATGGGTAGAAGATTAATACTTTACGGTCCACACGATTATTAAATTAAGCAGATTGGTTGATAACAGAATAATTTATCTTCTAGATTCTTTCCTCTGTGATAAGAAACTTAATATTTGAGTTGTGGACGTCATGTTGCGCTTTGACATTTAAACAAACAAGAAGAAAATAAAATTGATAAATCAAATGACCGTAAACATAATTGCAGTAAATCAATACGCAGCCAACAAGACGGAGGTGAACCACAGACACAGAAACATAAGTCAGACTTGTGATGATCTTTAAATCCACGGTTTGGTTCATATCTTGATTCATTTTGTTTATTTGGGGGATTTGGGTGAAAAAAAACCATAAATAAATTGTGTTTTGTCCATTTGAGAAACCTACAAAACAAATGATACAATGTGTCACATTGTAGCCGAACAGGTTCCGTTAGAGAACACTGCCCCCTGCTGGGGAGAGGCCTCAGTTACACAACTGTTACGCCCTCTAATCAATTACTATTGAACATATGTGCACAGGGAAGGTCTCGACCGAGGGCTCGATTCCCGGCGTTGCCATTTCCAGAATGTAAAAAGTAAAGTAATCAAATAAGAAGAAGAAATACACTTCATCTGTTGAGCCAAGTCATACGTAATACTAATGATAATGATAATGATAATGATAATAATAATAATAATAATAATAATAATAATAATAATAATAATAATAACAGCCAGCGAGTCCCCTGCAGAGGCCCGACTGGCAGGCGAAGGCTCACCTGAACATATTTGCCGATGATCTTCATGATCTCCAGGTTGAACTGCTTCACGGGGGCGGCCGACAGGTCGATGTGGCTCAGCAGGCTGTAGATGATCTGCAGCAAGGACTGCTGCATGCTGGGAAGGCCCTTCTCCAGCAACTGAGAGAGAGAGAGAGAAGACCCGTCATTGGCTGATCAACCGCCGTGCTGCCACCGGGCCGCCGGGCGCCTCTTCCTCGTACCTCGGCGAGGTAGGTGACCAGGTTCAAGGTGATCTCGGCGAAGGCGTCGTGCAGGTAGCGGCAGACCACGTTGATCCAGTTGGTGCAGTCGCGGGAGTAGCTGTGCGCGCTGTACAGGCTCAGCATGTGGGCCAGGTTGGACAGCGTGGCCGACTTCTCCTCCGCACACAGCTTGGCGATCTTGTCGGCCGTCTCCTTGCAGAACGCCGTCGGGCTGTCGAAGTGCTGGATGAGGTGAGGCAGCAGGCAAAGGATGTTCAGAGGGAACCCTGCAGGGGGACAGGGGGCGGGGACAAGGGGGCGGGGACAAGGGGGGCAGGGGGCGGGGACAAGGGGGGCAGGGGGCGGGGACAAGGAAGACAGGGAGCGGAGTCAGGACATTAGTGACGACGCATGCAGACGACAGAGCGGTGAGAGCAATATTATTATATTTATTATTATTTATTTGCACATATTTCTCTGAATATTCACATTTCTTTTTCCTAAATTTATGACTTAAATATTAGAAATTCTGAGATTTTTCCTCGAAATATCAGCCTCACCCAGCTCCATATTTTTATTATTTATTTATCGACAGTGGCCCCCACACACACACTCAACACAATTACATTATTTATCTTATGCATATTTCATTTTATGTTTGTAATTTTGTAAAAGATTATAATATTATATAGCTGGAGGCTTCAAATAAGCCCTGCACAGTGATATTAATTTATCTCTCTTATGTTTGTTTACTTTTACACACACCCCACACACACCCCCCCACACACACCTGCCACTTGCGAGGGGTCGACCAGCGCCTGCCTGGAGACGCTGATGAGCTTGCTCAGCAGGTGGATGGTGAGCTCCTGCGTGGAGGCCGAGGTGAAGCCCTTCAGGAAGAGCTGCAGCAGCCCGGGGAAGCTGTACCACTTCAGCTTGGCCTGAACGGCCTCCAGCCGCTCCCGGCTGTCCTCGCGGTCCAGCGGCAGCTGGCCCAGCAGCTTGTTCAGGAGCCGCAGGGCCAGCAGGTACTCGAACTCGTAGTCCGACTCCAGCAGCGAGGCGGCGATCCAGAACACGGTGGCCATCAGGTTGGACGGGTCCACGGGGGGGATGGCCTCCCCTCCTGGACCCCCGGCGCCACCGAGCGCCGTTAAGCTCCGCGTGCGCGCCAGGTTCCCGTGGCTGCCGGCGAGCCGGTCGGCGATGTCCAGGGTGTTGCTGCGGCGCCGGTCGGCCTTCCGCTCGCCCATCAGGCTGGCGCGCAGAGAGCTGCTGCGGGCGTGGGCGTTGTGGAAGAGGCCGCCGCCGCCGCTCAGGTTCAGCTGGCCCGTGCTCTTCCTGTTGGCGGCGAACTTCGGCCCCAGCAGGTGGTCGCGGGCGGAGGTCCTAAGGACGAAAGGACGGATCGTTAGCGGTTAAAGTGACGAGTCGGGCGGAGGGGAGAGGGCGTGGGAGACTTACTGGGCTAAGGCCGTGAGCAGGTCGTAGTTCTTCACGGTGTCAGCTAGCGTGTCGATGCCCGACTCCAGAGTCAGGAGCAGCTCGATGACGAAGCCCTGAGGAGGAGGAGTCAGCCGTCAACACCTGTCATGTAGCAGCTTCTGTCAGGTCTGTGGGATCTGATATGTAGGAGCCACAGTCCAGCTCTACTATAGCAACACATCTATTTATGTTTATATCTGAAGGTATGAACTGTGCTCTAAATGCCCAACGGGTCCATTGGACGAGAGATGCACCCATTGTCTTATGACTTCCTGCAAACATTTGTATTATTTTTTTTCTTAACGTGCATAATAAAAACATTGATTTAATTACTTAATAGTTTTTTACAAAACTGCACCAGTTTGACCTTCTCTCACTCAAAAACATTTCAAAAGTTGCACCAAATTTCACGTTTTATTTTGGACAAATTACGAGCAAGACGATGTGAGTGTGTGTGTGTGTGTGTGTGTGTGTGTGTGTGTGTGTGTGTGTGTGTGTGTGTGTGTGTGTGTGTCTGACCTGAGCCTCCTCTCCCGGGTCCCCGACGGTCTCCACCAGCCGGGACAGGATGTCGGACAGCGTGGCCAGAGTCAGCGGCTGCTTGAGCGCCCTGAAGATCTGGAACGAGCGGCCGGCGTAGTGGCGAGACGAGCAGGACAGCGCCGTTTGAAGGGCGACCTCGCTCAGCAACGACTCCAGCTGGAAACCTGCAGCGGGGGAAGGAGGGGGGGGCACATGCAGGTGAATAACCCATCACACCTGTATCTCCGAGCTGAGGCAACCAGCAGCTGTGACGCGTACGGACCTGAGGGGGAATGTTTGAAGACGGTCGCTACGTGTCGGACAAACACGCTCAGCTGCTCGGCGCTCTTGATGTTGGGGTTCTTGGGCGACACGTCCTCGTGGTTCCAGAGCGGCCCGCGTTTCCTACGAGATCAAAGCACGCGTCAGGACCCGGGACTCGTTATTTGATGCGTATTTAAAGGCGGACAGACAGCGTTCACTTAAACTGATGGAGATTCACACAGAACGTCACTTTGCTCCGTCTGCTGCAGGAAAACTCTGCAGAAGAAGCTCACACACACACTTCAGAACATACACACTCATTAAAGCAGTGAAGTTACACCACACCTCAAAACATCAGCTGATGGCATCACACCTCAAAACATCAGCTGATGGCATCACACCGGGCAAAAGGAACCAATATGACACCAACCCCAAAACCAAAACCATGCAGTGTGAAATACCCGGTCCGTTCAGACTCTGCTGGAGGCGTGAAAGCAAATCATTGAACATGATGAGCGACGTGGTGCGAGACAGTGGGCGTCGACAGACTAAAGGTGAGGTCTAGGCAGTGCTCACCTTGAGGTGATGAACTCGATGAGGGATTTGACCTTCTCGTCCTGTTCGGCGGTGGCGTCGACCTCGCTGAGCAGCGTGGGGGAGAGGTGGGGGAGGCCGGCTCCCAGACTGATGCTGGAGGACGTGGAGCTGGAGCTGAGGCCCGAGTCCGTCATGGGGGACGGCTGGCAGTCCGACAGAAGCTCCTGCACACCTACAGGATGCAACACAAGCACACATTCTTTGTTTCTTTGTAGCCGATTTGTTTCTCTTTGTAATTGATTTGTTTCTTTGTAGCTGATTTGTTTCTCTTTGATGTGTTTCTTTGTAGTTGATTTGTTTCTCTTTGTAATTGATTTGTTTCTTTGTAGCTGATTTGTTTCTCTTTGATGTGTTTCTTTGTATTTGAGTTGTTTCTCTTTGTAATTGATTTGTTTCTTTGTAGCTTATTTGTTTCGCCCGGTCTCTTTGTAGTCTCTTTGTTGTCTTTGCCTCTTTTCATGGTTGTTATGTGGTCTATTTATCTCTTTGCAGCTTATTTTGCATCTATTTGAAGTAGTTTTGTTCTCTTTGTGGTCATTTAGAGGCTCTTCCTGATTGGTACGTGTCTCCTTGAGTGACACTTCGTAGTTCAGTAAACCATTCTGTGACAAGGAAACTTGTGTGTGGGGGCTTGATCATTATTGC
Organism: Cottus gobio; assembly: GCA_023566465.1. Classification (NCBI taxonomy): domain Eukaryota; kingdom Metazoa; phylum Chordata; class Actinopteri; order Perciformes; family Cottidae; genus Cottus; species Cottus gobio. The sequence goes on from CM042217.1 coordinate 1,849,179, forward strand.
CACCCAGTGATCTGCTTTGGTGATGCAACAAAAAAGTATGAGCAATATTTCTCCACAGCAGAACTCACCTGTGAGGTTGATCTCCGGCACTACCGGCTTCACGGTCAGGACCCTGGGCTCGTTGTAGTCTCGGTTGCGTAGCAGCACCATGGCCACAGACTGGACGCTGCTATTGGCTCCCTGGACGACGAGCAGGTGAAGCAGCAGACGCTTGCAGTGCTCGTACACCTCCGGGTGCTGGTGGTCAAACCCTGGAGGAAGGAGACAGATTAGATCATGTGACTTCAGCAAGTGGAGGTGGGACGGAGTGGGAGGCAAACTCCAAACGCTGGCCAGAAGACAAAAAACGATGCCAACGATAGCTCAAATACCAGAGAAGAAGATTCTGAGCATGCTCAGTGAGATTATGGCCATTACCTATGAAGATTGCATGGAGCAGGAGGTGCAGGTAGGCACTCCACTCCACTTTGACCCCGTGGTCCACGATCAGGTCCGTGAGGAGGATGACGGCGATGTTACACCTGGGAAAGAAAACAACAGGAAACGGAGGTTCGGGTCAGCTGCAGAACACAACAGAGTGAAGTAGAGGCGGAGCTAAAGGGGGGTGGATGAAGTAGAGGCGGAGCTAAGGGGATGGAGGAAGTAGAGGCGGAGCTAAGGGGGGGGTGGAGCTAAGGGGGGTGGATGAAGTACCTGTGGAGCGGCACACCAGGGGAATTGGTCTCCGGCAGGTAGTCCACGAGGGGAGACCAGCAGCCCCCCGTGGGAGGGAAGGGCAGCGGCTCCGGCCGGTTGTGATCCATCACCTTCAGGCGCCAGTTGGCATAAAGAGGCATGGAGTCACCTGCAGAGAGAGAACCAGACGTGTCGGAGGGGAAGGTCTTCTCGAGCTGAGTGTGATGGGCAAAGCGTTCGCTCTTACTCTTCTCTTCTTCGTAGGAGCCTCCGGAGCTGCTGCTGTAGCGCGACTCCAGCCGGTGGTGCTGGCGGTTCAAGTTGCTGTTCAGCCCGCTGTAGATGTCCAGGTGGGCGTAGCTGCAGGACGCACACTGGAGTTACAGGACAAAACATCCCACCTCGAAGAGCCCTAAAGTAACGTCTCATCGGATTTTATTCTATAATAAGAGCCAATAATAACACTTTATAGACCCTTGTGCCTCACTTTTGAAAATAAATCAAAAATGTTTTTACATTATTACATTTGTATTGTTTTAACCCTTTAAATGTTGGTTTTGTCCACATAATGCCACTGTTGTTTTTAATGAAAAAAAATAAAAACAGAAAACTAATCAAACACTGCAAAGCGCTCCATAATACAGCAGTAATGCCCCTAGTGGACACCAGGGGAACAACATTACACTGTTTTGTTTATGTATGTTTACATTTTTATTCTATGTTATTCTGCTGTAATCTTTGGCACAATAATTTCCTTTGGCATGAATAAAGTCCTTTCTTATCTTATTACAGACGAATAAGGGTTAAATTAAATAGTGTCCCTTACTTTACTGCTGTATGTTTAATTCTATGAACACATTGTACCTGTCCTCCATGTTGGAGTCTTTGATCTTGCCGTCGTGATGACCATCGTTTGGCACCATGGTGTTGGTGCTGGAGGTTGTTCCTGAGAGAGAGAGAGAGAGAGAGAGAGAGGGAGAGGGAGAGGGAGAGGGAGAGGGAGAGGGAGAGAGAGAGAGAGAGAGAGCGCGCACATTGACCACCTGGCATCGAACACGTGACTCTGTATGGACGCCGTATGAACTGGTGCACGCCGTGGGGGGGAGGGGCCTCACTAACCTGAGGTGACGGAGGGGATCTTGTAGCTGGAGGTGATGCGGTAGAAGGGCGGGTTGTCCATGTGAGTGACAGCCGAGCAAACAGGGTCCGTCAGCTCGAGCTCGCTCATCAACTCCTCCAGCAGCTGCATCGTCTTGTCTCTGCCCAGGTAGACCACCACACGCTTCACCTGCACACACACACACGCACACGCACACACACACACACACACACACAGTCAGAAACACACACACACACAGTCAGAAACACACACACACACAGTCAGAAACACACGCACACACACACACACAGTCAGAAACACACACACACACAGTCAGAAACACACGCACACACACACACAGTCAGAAACACACAAAAACACACGCACACAGTCAGAAACACACACAGTCAGAAACAGGAGGAGCCAGCGGTGGGTCATGTGACTCACATAGGGCAGGAGGCTCGGGTCGCTGCTGACTCCCGACATGCTGATGAGGAAGTGCAGGATGATTTTGAGGTTCTTCGGCCAGCTGTCGGCTAAAGTCGTCCAAACGTTCTCGATCTCTGACCAGGCGAACTCGTCTCCATACTGTAAGGACACAACACACCCGAAGTTAAGGAATCATCTCCCTGAATATCCCCGGACCAGGGGGCGGCCCTGTGGGCAGTCCGGTGGCGCCTCACCTTGGCGGTCATGAACATGAGGTTGTTGAGCACCATGGTGGTGGCCCTCGGGGAGCCCCATCCCTCTCCACGCAGCCAGCGCCGGCTGTTGACCATCGTGATCTCCCGCTCGTGGGCGTCCTCGTCCTCCTCGGCGCCGCCGCCGTCCTCCGGGCGCCGCGCCACCGCTTTGAAGTCGACCAGCTCCACGTTGTTCATCCACGGCAGGAGGTAGTGCAGCATCACCTGACGCCCGCCCGGGAGCGCCGTCTGGATCCGCTGGCTCACCTCTGGAGGGCGACGGGGAGCAGGCGTTAGTCGCCGCACATCACAGCCATAAAAGCACGTTTCCCCCCCACATCCGAGAGGAAGCTACGAAACACGCGTTTTTAAAAAGATATCTGACTTTTACAGCTGCTTTCTGCAATATTAGATATTACGTAATTGGTTCTGAAAACAGAGAGGCTGCTGGGAGGCCTTGCATGATGCATGTCCTCACGGTCATCTGGGTTCACATGATACATGTCGCAAGGTCGATTCCCGCCGCCACACGAGGACCCACCTGAGAAGATGGGCAGGGTGAGCTCCGGGTACGTCCTGGCCAGCTCCTCGGACAGCTGGTAGTAAGACACGGAGTAGAGGTGCGGCAGCGGAGAGGGCGGAGTCAAGATGCCGTCCGTCCGCTGGATCTCCAGCTTGTGGGCGTAGCGGAAGAGCTTGGGCTCCAGGATCTAGGTGAGGAGCGAGAGGGGATTAAACCAACGGCCTCAGAGGTGAGCGGCGCCGAGCGGGCGGTGAACCTTCTGACCTGCAGCAGCTGCATGGACACCTCGTAGATCTCCCTGGAGGAGTCGGCCGCCTTGAACAGGATCAGGTTCAGCAGCACCACAGTGTCGAATTGGTAATCCCTGAGGGGGGAGGGGCAAAGAGGGGGGGGGGAGAGAGTGTGAGTCCCGAGTCCCCGCCTCCCTAACCCCTCCCACCTGGCGTGCCGTACCTGTTGTGGAAGACGTTGGCGATGGCCCTGAAGCAGCCGGCGGCCACGCGGCGGGAGCCGGTGTAGCATCGGTCCACGGCCCAGAACATCAGGTTGCTCTGGTCCGGGTTCAGCTCCAGCAGCAGCATCACGGCCTCGCAGCCCAGCTGGTGGACCTGGAGGAGGAGGAGGAGTTCACAACTGGATTGAGCGGTGATGTAAACCATGGCCGCGCTGCAGTACCCCTGAGCACCACTGGGCGGTGCCACTGAGCCGCATGTGAACTTCAGGAAGTCTCACAGAAGAGCTCGTGGTGGTCGAGACCTTAAAGATATACTCGCCTCGTGTCTTAGATCAAGCTGTTTAAACGTCACAAGTAGTTCAGATCAGATTTTATCAGGAACATTTTTTATTTATTCTTTAATGTTTAGAAACAGGAGGTCTGAATTTTAGTTTATATCTAGCAGCCAAATCAAATTGTTTCCAGGATATTGAATCTTTGGTTCTTTATAATGCGTTTAAGAAGTCACTGAGCTTGTACAAAGACAACAATCAGATAATAACACTTCCACTTTTTTAACTCTCCAGTCTGTTCATATCTAAAAGTCTTTTTGATTCTTCTGAGTACGTTTGTTCTTTCTGAACTCTGAGCTTTGAGCATTCCACGATGAACACGAAGTCTTCACATTTTAAATGACGTCTGTTTGCAGTGTTTATTTCCAGTCAGATTCCCCGTACGAGGAGTTCCTCTTACCTTCTTGTCCTGAGAATCCAGGATGTTGTCCAGCCACTTGTAGAGGTAGCCGTCAGAGGAGAGGCCCACGTTGTCGGCGACGGGGCCGCAACACAACACCGCAGACATGGCCTGCAGCGAGGAAGAGGTTAGTACGGACTGGGACCAGGACTGGGACCAGGACTGGGACCAGGACTGGGTTCATACCCACTGACCAGTGCAGGTCCAGGACTTTCACCAAATTTCCATGACCAAACCTTTAGTGAAATCTCTGTGTGTGTGTGTGTGTGTGTGTGTGTGTGTGTGTGTGTGTGTGTGTGTGTGTGTGTGTGTGTGTGTGTGTGTGTGTGTGTACCTTCAGTGCACAGTACTGGTGCCGGTTGATCTGCATGTTTCTGTCGCTGTAGCGGTCCAGAGGCGTGAACATGATGCTGAAGGGTCCGGCCCAGTGGCTGAACAGCATGAACAGACTGTGTCTCAGCGACTGCTGCGGGAAGATGGTCCTCCTCTGGTGCACTGAACACAAGCATGAACACGACCATGAAGCATGAACACGACCATGAAGCACGAACACGACCACGAAGCACGAACACGACCACGAACACGAAGCACGAACACGACCACGAAGCACGAACACGACCACGAAGCACGAAGGACCATGAAGCATGAACACGACCACGAAGCACGAAGGACCATGAAGCATGAACACGACCACGAAGCACGAACACGACCACGAACACGAAGCACGAACACGACCATGAAGCACGAAGGACCATGAAGCATGAACACGACCACGAAGCACGAACACGACCACGAAGCACGAACACGACCACGACCACGAAGCACGAACACGACCACGACCACGAAGCATGAAGCACGAACACGACCACGAAGCACGACCATGAAGCACGAACACGACCATGAAGCACGAACACGACCACGAAGCACGAACACGACCACGAAGCACGAACACGACCATGAAGCACGAACACGACCATGAAGCACGAACACGACCACGAAGCACGAACACGACCACGAAGCACGAACACGACCATGAAGCACGAACACGAACACGAACACGAACACGACCACGAAGCATGACCATGAAGCACGAACACGACCACGAAGCACGAACACGACCATGAAGCACGAACACGACCACGAAGCACGAACACGACCATGAAGCACGAACACGACCATGAAGCACGAACACGACCACGAAGCACGAACACGACCATGAAGCACGAACACGACCACGAAGCACGAACACGACCACGAAGCACGAACACGACCATGAAGCACGAACACGACCACGAAGCACGAACACGACCATGAAGCACGAACACGAACACGAACACGAACACGAACACGACCACGACCACGAAGCATGACCATGAAGCACGAACACGACCACGAACACGAACACGACCACGAAGCACGAACACGACCACGAACACGAACACGACCACGAAGCACTAACACGAACACGACCACGACCACGAAGCACGACCACGACCACGAAGCACGAACACGACCACGAAGCACGAACACGACCACGAAGCACGAACACGACCACGAAGCACGAACACGACCACGACCACGAACACGAACACGACCATGAAGCACGAACACGACCATGAAGCACGAACACGACCACGAACACGACCACGAAGCACGAACACGACCACGAAGCACGAACACGACCACGAACACGAACACGACCACGAACACGAACACGACCACGAAGCACGAACACGACCACGAAGCACGAACACGACCACGAAGCACGAACACGACCACGAAGCACGAACACGACCACGAAGCACGAACACGACCACGAAGCACGAACACGACCACGAAGCACGAACACGACCACGAAGCACGAACACGACCACGAAGCACGAACACGACCACGAAGCACGAACACGACCACGAAGCACGAACACGACCACGAAGCACGAACACGACCACGAAGCACGAACACGACCACGAAGCACGAACACGAACACGAACACGAACACGAACACGACCACGAAGCATGACCATGAAGCACGAACACGACCACGAACACGAACACGAACACGACCACGAAGCATGACCATGAAGCACGAACACGACCACGAACACGAACACGACCACGAAGCACGAACACGACCACGAAGCACGAACACGACCACGAACACGAACACGAACACGAAGCACGAACACGACCACGAACACGACCACGAAGCACGAACACGACCACGAAGCACGAACACGACCACGAAGCACGAACACGACCACGAAGCACGAACACGACCACGAAGCACGAACACGACCACGACCACGAAGCACGAACACGACCACGAAGCACGAACACGACCACGAAGCACGAACACGACCATGAAGCACGAACACGACCACGACCACGAACACGAACACGACCATGAAGCACGAACACGACCATGAAGCACGAACACGACCACGAACACGAACACGACCACGAAGCACGAACACGACCACGAACACGAACACGACCATGAAGCACGAACACGACCACGAAGCACGAAGCACGAACACGACCACGAACACGAACACGAACACGACCACGAAGCACGAACACGACCACGAAGCACGAACACGACCATGAAGCACGAACACGACCATGAAGCATGAAGGACCATGAAGCACGACATTCATTGAACGAGGGCGGGTCACATGACGTACCCGGGACGTTCTGGATGATGTTGGCCACCAGCGCGCTGAAGTGGCAGCGGATGTCCTTCAGCGTGTCGGAGTCCTTGTCGTTCTCGGCCTCCAGCAGCTGCCTGGTGAGGTCCACGTACTCCAGCAGGGCGCTGTTCAGGGAGTGGCTCTCACCGTCCAGCCCGCCGCTGGTTCTGCAGAGTCGGGACCCAAAAGGATGAAGACTGTGATGCAGATGCATTTAAAAAAAAAAAAAAACTCTCAGCACCGCCGTGTACGTACATCTGGCTGATGACACCAGCGTCAGCCAGCAGCTCAAATATCCGGACCAGCTGGACCCGGAGGACGTCGCGCCGCCTGCGCCGCTTCATGTTCTGCAGAGCGAGCACAGTTAGCGCAGTTAGCGCAGTTAGCGCTGTTAGCACAGTTAGCTGCACTTACTTCAGGTCGTCTTTCTAGGGCCTCCTTGATGATGGGATTGAGCTCCTCGATCAGCTCTCTGAAGGACAGGAACGGTGAACCAGTAAAGAGAAGAAAAGAGGTGGAGGGTTAGAATAAAGGATGAGAGGCAGAGTCAGGGGAAGGGCTTGAATTCAACAGAATCAAATAAAAAAGACTTGGACTTCACCAGCTGACATGCAAAAAACACTGAAAAAGTCTATTTAAAAAGTGAATTCCCAGAATGCAACGTTAACCATTAATTCAGGGACTTAATTCCCCAAATCCGCTTCGTTTGAACCGACGGCATCCAATCAGGTCGGAGGAGAGACTCATGACAGGACTCGTGTGAAGCACCCAAAGATCCTACGCCATGATGGTGTACCTGAAGGCCACGGGGTTGGTCCTGCCAAGCCCCAACACGAGGGACTCCGTGATGTCCATGCTCTCAGAGCGCATCATGGGAACGATGTGTTTGAAGAGGGAGGAGGGGGACGGAGTACCAACAATCTGGACACGGGCACAAATAGAAATAGTACAACAGTTACAAATACAGATAGATATACGATATATACTACAAATATGAGTACAAAATAGAGTTCAGAAGTTGTATTTCTTTAACAGTGGAATCTTTAGTCAACATTTTTAAAAGTACTCACAAATGTTACCAATGTTGGAAAGAATTATTGAGAATTGTTGTCACATGACTGTTGGTCTCAGACTCCTCATCATGATGTCATAGTTTCAACTTTCAACTTTTGATTGACTGATTTTTGCAGAATCTGATTAAAGCAAACATTTGGGGCGAGATTATGAATTAAAACATGTAGAATAAAATATTGTTATGCTTCGTTTCGGCTGCTTTTTCTGATGGAAGCCTTCGTCACACGATGCGTTCAAGGGCCGTGGGACGGATGAAAGTCTGACGATAATTTTGTTTTTTACAGATTCTGGCTACGATGAATTTTGTAGTTCTGGAGGTTTTGGGGTTCAGGAGGTTTTGGGTGTCTGCAGAGCCGTTCCTGACCTTTGAATCGTAGCTGTAGCCGCTGTCCGGCGTGGACGCCAGCGTCTCAGGCGGGGAGCAGCGGACGGAGCCGGAGGTGGAGGACGAGGAGGACATGGAGGGCGAGGAGGAGGCGGAGCTACAGCACAGAATCAGGTAGTTCCTCCAGAGGCCGATGTAGGAGTCGCTGCTGTTCAGGCTGTTCAGCTTCTTGGCGTTGATGGGGCTGCTGAAGGCGGACGAGCACAACAGGAAGGTCAGGGGTCAATGAAAAGGGAGGATGGACTCACACCTGGCGGCCCAAAGGGAGACGTACTTGATGTCCACTTGAGGAGACAGAAGCTGCAGCCGCGTGTAGGCGAACATCCAGGCGTAGTTCAGGGCGGTGGGGCAGTGCTTGGGCAGGTTCTCCTGCCGCAGGTAGCTGGAGAAGCTGATGACCCAGGGGTCCTGGCCCTGGGTGACGTGGGCAAACACCCAGATGTGGGAGGGGCTCACCACGTCGAACTGGTGGCTGATGGGAGACGAGCTCCACTCCGCCAGCGTCTGCAGGTCGATGCCGCTGGGGCAGTACAGCAGGTTGGTCTGAGGGGGGAAGACACCAAACTGAGGCTCGGAGGAGTCGCTCCGGTTCTGCGGATGAGAGGAGGGGCTAAATACCTGGTCGGCTCCCGTGAGGTGAATGAAGCTCTCCAACACCGAGGCACTTAACCGGTCCATCACGTCGATGGCCAGCTCCTCGTCCCCCTGAAAGAAAGATGGAGGTGGACAGGTCAGAGAAGCGTCCCTCGCCACAGGAAGCGTCCCCTGCGGTGCGGTGGATCGTCACCTTGCCGACGCCCAGCGCCGTGTGCAGCGCCCGGACCTCCTTCAGGACGTTGACGGCCAGCCGCCTGGTGGCCGGCCGGCAGCTGCAGAGCACCACCAGAGCCAAGCCCTCCACCACGTGCAGCACGCCCAGCAGAGGCGAGCGCTCCAGGGACAGGGAATGGCCGCTTGAGCCCTGTGAGAGGGAAAGACTTTGAACTCTCTGAACATGAGGCCATTCGTACGGAAGCCCTGAGGGTCAAACCGATGGAATGAAGACTGATTTAAGTTGGTTTGTTTCTGTGAGTGTGATTGAAGAACAGTTTATTTGTTTCATCTGTAAAAGTCTGTTCATCTGATGTGAAGGAAAAGGTTTTGTTGTTGTAATACTCAGTTTGGCCACAGGAGGCTGACGTGCACCACCACCCCACAGTGTATATATAATATATAAGCATTCATGTTTTCTACCAGCTTAATTTAAAGCATTTACCTGATAAACTAAAAACATAAAGAACTTCATCATCCTAGCGAAACCTTTTCATTTGCGGTTCTTAAATTATGAACACAAGAGAGAAAACAATCTCAGGGTTCAGACACATTCTGACCAATCGTGGTCGAGGACTTTAAACCAAATTTCCATGACCAAACATTTAGTGAAATCTCAGTGCATCCATGAAAAAGTGAGAAAAAAATTAAAATAACAATATCATGAAAAGAAGATTTCCTAAAACTTCTGGGATTTTATTTTTTTAAAGGACTTTTCCAGGCCTGGAAATAACCCTTTTAAAATTCCACAACTTTTCCATGACCCCTGTATGAACCCTGGTATTGAGCTCCCTGAACCCCCCGACATGGACTCAGGATGGAGGTCGTCCACTGACCTTGGCGTCGTGGCTCTTGTTGCTGCTCTGCACCGCCTGCCTCCATTGGCTGAGCAGCTGCAGCAGCATCTTGACGGCGTTGTCCAGCAGCGTGGGGTGGACGTCCGTCACCTCTCGCACGATGAAGTACGCGAAGCCCGAGAGGACGTCCTCTCGCCACTCCGGGAAATCCACCATCAGGGCCTGGAGGGTGGTGAAGGCGAGGCCACGCAGCTCCTCGTCCATGTGGATGGTGAGTCTGCAGAGGGAAGGGGGAGGGGGGCGTTAGACTCTACAGCGCCCTCTGCAGGCCGGTCACAGGAGGAGGGGGCGGGGCTTACTTGGCTAGCAGCTCGATGAGGTCTTGTCTGCTCATGCCGTCCGGGATCAGTCGTGGGATGGCGGCCACGCAGGTCCGGAACAGGTCGATCTTCGGCTTCCTCTCGCCCCTGCGGCACAAAGAGGCTCGTGAGGACTTCAGAACACAAAAGAAACCACGCGGATGAGTCCGGGCTCGCGGCGCCGTACGTTATCATGTCCTCGGGCTCCTTGTTGGACATCTGCACGTTGGTCATGCTCATGGAGCGCCCCACCTCCTTGTCCAGGTGCCGCAGGATGCTGTCCAAGGCCTTCCTCACTTGAGGGTAGTACAGCGACATGCCTGCAGGACAGAAGAGTCAATCAACCCCAACGGCCAATAAAAACCTTTCTTTTAATTTCCTGCCAGAAGCTGGAGGCTCCACCCACCGATGCCCTTGGCCTCCTCGTCGGTGAGGGTGGTGTTGAGGAAGATCTTCTTGACGCGCAGCGTGTTGCCGGAGGGCATGATGATGCCGGTCGTGGGCATCGGAGGCTCGCCGTCTTTCTGCTGGAGGCTGTCGGCGATCACCAGGAAGGCTCGCAGGCCGATGTTCATCCTCTGTGGAGACGAGAGGCGTGACGACGACGACGACAACAACAACAACACCACCACCACCTGAAAGCCTCTACTTTACCTCCGGGTTGATGGTGAAGGTCTTGTGAGACTTGCCCACGCACAGGAGGTCGTAGATGATCTCCTTCATAGCGAAGTCCAGTCTTTCCTGTAATGACCGACAGAGCAGCATCACTAACCCCGCCCACACGGCGCGCTAAAACCAGGCTTAGCGTTAGCACGGCGCGCTAAAACCAGGCTTAGCGTTAGCACGGCGCGCTAAAACCAGGCTTAGCGTTAGCAGGGCGCGCTAAAACCAGGCTTAGCGTTAGCACGGCGCGCTAAAACCAGGCTTAGCGTTAGCACGCCGTGCTAAAACCGGGCTTAGCGTTAGCACGCCGTGCTAAAACCGGGCTTAGCGTTAGCACGGCGTGCTAAAACCGGGCTTAGCGTTAGCACGGCGTGCTAAAACCGGGCTTAGCGTTAGCACGGCGTGCTAAAACCAGGCTTAGCGTTAGCACGGCGTGCTAAAACCAGGCTTAGCGTTAGCACGGCGTGCTAAAACCAGGCTTAGCGTTAGCACGGCGTGCTAAAACCAGGCTTAGCGTTAGCACGGCGTGCTAAAACCAGGCTTAGCGTTAGCACGGCGCGCTAAAACCAGGCTTAGCGTTAGCACGGCGTGCTAAAACCAGGGTTTGCGTACGTCTGATCACTCACCTGAGCGATGAACTGGATGATCTTGACGAAGATGTTGAGGGGCGTGTCCCTGGGCACCACGCTCCGAGAGCCTTTGGGGAAAAGTGCTGAAACGATGCTGAGTAGTCGACTAGTGAGGAAGAAATGAAGATATGGTTATTTACTGCTGAACAACAAGGGCTAATATTGTGTAAATATACTGTGTGTGTGTGTGTGTGTGTGTGTGTGCTGACCTCTGAGTGACAGTGTTACTCTCACACTTGATCCTGATGATGTAAACCCACAGCAGCCTGTAGAGCGACTCCAGAGCCACACGGGACATCTTGGGGTCTTTGTTCTGCGGATGTGAAAAGAGAACCATGAGAACCAATAGAACCAAGAGAACTCTGAGAACCATGAGAACCAAGAGAACTCTGAGAACCAAGAGAACTCTGAGAACCATGAGAACCAATAGAACCAAGAGAACTCTGAGAACCGTGAGAACCAATAGAACCAAGAGAACTCTGAGAACCGTGAGAACCAAGAGAACTCTGAGAACCAAGAGAACCAAGAGAACCATGAGAACCAATAGAACCATGAGAACCAAGAGAGCTCTGAGAACCATGGGAACCAAGAGAACTCTGAGAACCAAGAGAACCATGAGAACCAAGAGAGCTATGAGAACCATCAGAACGGGTCAATGTGTTCTGGGATCTTTTTTCAGCCTCCGAGCTTCATCAACGAGTCACCGGCTGATGTCAGAACAGTTTCTTTAAAAGACGACGTCGGCAATCCAAAACTATTTTACGTGTGTTTGTGTGTGTGCACGTGTGTTTGTGCATGTGTATTTGTGTGTGTGCACGTGTGTTTGAGCGTGTGCACGTGTGTTTGTGCACGTGTGTTTGTGTGTGTGCACGTGTGTTTGAGCGTGTGCACGTGTGTTTGTGCACATATGTGTGTGCACGTGTGTTTGTGCACGTGTGTTTGTGCGTGTGCACGTGTGTTTGAGCGTGTGCACGTGTGTTTGTGCACATGTGTTTGAGCGTGTGCACGTGTGTTTGTGCACGTGTGTTTGTGCGTGTGCACGTGTGTTTGAGCGTGTGCACGTGTGTTTGTGCACATGTGTTTGTGTGTGTGCACGTGTGTTTGAGCGTGTGCACGTGTGTTTGAGCGTGTGCACGTGTGTTTGAGCGTGTGCACGTGTGTTTGAGCGTGTGCACGTGTGTTTGTGCACGTGTGTTTGAGCGTGTGCACGTGTGTTTGAGCGTGTGCACGTGTGTTTGAGCGTGTGCACGTGTGTTTGAGCGTGTGCACGTGTGTTTGAGCGTGTGCACGTGTGTTTGAGCGTGTGCACGTGTGTTTGAGCGTGTGCACGTGTGTTTGAGCACGTGTGCACGTGTGTTTGTGCGTGTGCACGTGTGTTTGTGCGTGTGCACGTGTGTTTGAGCGTGTGCACGTGTGTTTGAGCGTGTGCACGTGTGTTTGAGCGTGTGCACGTGTGTTTGTGCACGTGTGTTTGTGTGTGTGCACGTGTGTTTGAGCGTGTGCACGTGTGTTTGAGCGTGTGCACGTGTGTTTGTGCACGTGTGTTTGTGTGTGTGCACGTGTGTTTGTGCGTGTGCACGTGTGTTTGAGCGTGTGCACGTGTGTTTGTGCGTGTGCACGTGTGTTTGTGCGTGTGCACGTGTGTTTGAGCGTGTGCACGTGTGCAGACAGGTCCCAACCCGCGCTGAGCGACCCCGCTCAGAGCAGGTGATGAGGTCAACATTCATGGTGATATTTACACATTTGGTGTTTATATATTTATCATTATTCTGTGCAATATTAATGTTATAAGTGCAATAATGTGGATTCAACTCTTCAGTCTACTTTCTGATAGATTAAAAAATATATGTATATAAAAATAAATATATATATATACACAATATATATTTCTTTAAAAAAAATGTTTAATGTGGAACTAATGAAAAAAATACAAAACAGGGACTTTAAAAAAAGGTCAGTCTGGCTCCGCCCCTTGCAGAAGTCCTTCACCCCTCAAAGTACCACATGTAAAACTACCCATCATGCAGAATAAAATGTTAGTTTCATAATTATTGATGCATTAATGTGTAAACATTCCTCATGTTGCAGATACTTGATGCACCTCCCAGTAGCTTCATCCATAATGTGGACAACATTATGGATGAAGCTTATTATCTAGAACGTGGGGAAGTTGAAGTGTAAACTACATGCAGCATCCCTATTAAACATGTTTCTACAGAACTGAATATCAGACGACCGTCGTCCCCACGACCAGAAACACAAACCGGCTCTCTAACACACGAGCCGCTCTACTCGGCCTCCGCTTGGCCCACGCTGACAGTCTGACCCTGAACAACCTCGCTCCATCGAACCGACGAAGACCACGAGTCCCCGCCCATCAGAGGCAGAGGGGGGCGGGGCACGCCGTCGTCATAGTAGGATTGACCCAGACCTGGTCCTAGACCTTTTTCAGAGGGATGGGAGCACCGACCGCTGCCGACCAGATCACTCACCTGCAGCGTCTCAATCTGCTTTCGGATGCTGTTGTTAGACGGCATCTGGAGCGAGTCAACGTGAGAAAGAAAGATCACATGACAGGAGACAAAGAATGAAGGGGAGGGGGGCGGGGGGGGGGGGGGGTCAAGGAGGGGGGGGTCGAGGTCACATGCAAGTTAGAGGCAAAGACAAAAACTAAACAAAATGAAATGAGTCTGCAGCCTCTGGTCAATGTGACGGTGCATACGTTTACACTATCCTCACTGCTGCAGGAATACAATGCAGCAGATGTGTTTGAAGAGGTATATGACAAAATATATATTTATATATATATGCAGTGTGTATTTCACACAGCAGTGTGATGAAGTGACATGAGGAGTGCTGTGGTCTGTAAATCAGACGGTTGGACAGACAATAAACAAGTGGACAAAAAGAGGAACAGAAGCGTGAGGAAAGACATTTAAAGGTGTGAATGGAAAGTGGGTGGAGCCAATTAACCAAATCAGCTGCTTTTAAATCTTGTGAAGCACGCTCACAATGAGTCTTAACCCTGTGGGATCCCAGTTTAAGAAGGGCAGCCCAAATATGGAGCGAACTATAATCTCCATTAGTTTATACCAAATGAATGGATATGAAGACATGCATGCGTAACATTCGGCATGCAAATGCATTAAAAGGTAGTTTGGATGTTTTGAAGTGGACTTATAATCAATAATGTGTTTCACTGCAGCAGATGGAGCCATCAAAGAGAATCTCATCAGTTTAACGTTGTAATTATTAAATCTTCACCTCGTTACCTTGATGTCAGACTCACCTTCTGACCTGAAGCAGTTATCTCTGCTCTCTGCTCTCACACCAGACTCCATTCACTAAAACACTGATTTAAGCTCAGAGCTGCTGGTCTGCTGTTGCATCACCTGGTGGTGTGTTTGAGTTGTTGTGAGACTTTAGTGTTTTTACAGAGTTAATTCAGGTTCACTAAAGTCTCACAACAACTCAAACGCACCACCAGCTGATGCAGCAGCAGACCAGCAGCTCTGAGCTTAAATCAGTGTTTTAGTGAATGGAGTCTGGTGTGAGAGCAGAGAGCTTTGCTTCGTCTGCTGCAGCAGAAGCTCACACAGACACACTTCAGAACGTCGGTACTGTCCCTTTAAGTTATCTATTGACTTTTGACCGGTTTTAAGAGCAGCCACAGGGTTAAGAATCACCGGTGGGACAAGAACCCCCTAAATCACTAAGAATCATCACTACACTCGAGCCATCGCACACACAACCCGAAAGATGATCTCAATCAGAGAATCAGCTTCACCACAACTCAGACCGACTGATTACGCTTGTTTTTAAATTAAGGAAAGCTGAAACCATTACGACGGTGGAAGAGAAGACTGGGAATGAGATCGCTGAGAGGACAGGCGGCCAATCACAACCATCGGAAATCACCATCACGAAAAAACACCAAAAACAGGAATCTATCCACCACAAGATCATGGGGTCTCCACAGGGAGGGGGGTGGGGGGGTCCATGGTGGTCCGGGACAAGAGGAAAGTGGGTTTGATTGGTTGACAGGAAGTCATTAGACCGGACGTAAAACAGCACTTGAGATATTGAAGATAAAAATAGGAAATGTATATTTAAAGATGCTACGTGTGTTTATTTTATTCTGTGGAACCAGTTGTGGTTAAACTTTGTTTTACAAATGATTACATCATCAAGTCAAGTGCTATTCCTATCCAGATCTGGCTGGTGATAAATTATGGGAAAGCACCTCATTGTTGTTATTATTATTATTATGATGATGATGTGAGACAGAACCACAGAGAACACCCGTGTGGACGGGTTCTCGACCCGCCGGTACCTTCAGGTGCGAGAGGCAGTTCTGGAGGAAGATGTGCCAGTTGTTGAGGAAGAACTGCTTCTGACTGACGCACAGCAGGCAGGTCACCAGAGGGTACAGCGCCTGGGGAGGAGACGGGTCAGGGTTAGGGTACAGGAGACGGGTCAGGGTTAGGGTACAGGAGACGGGTCAGGGTTAGGGTACAGGAGACGGGTCAGGGTTAGGGTACAGGAGACGGGTCAGGGTTAGTGTACAGGAGACGGGTCAGGGTTAGCCTACAGGAGACGGGTCAGGGTTAGCCTACAGGAGACGGGTCAGGGTTAGCCTACAGGAGACGGGTCAGGGTTAGCCTACAGGAGACGGGTCAGGGTTAGCCTACAGGAGACGGGTCAGGGTTAGCCTACAGGAGACGGGTCAGGGTTAGCCTACAGGAGACGGGTCAGGGTTAGCCTACAGGAGACGGGTCAGGGTTAGCCTACAGGAGACGGGTCAGGGTTAGCCTACAGGAGACGGGTCAGGGTTAGGGTACAGGAGACGGGTCAGGGTTAGGGTACAGGAGACGGGTCAGGGTCAGGGTACAGGAGACGGGTCAGGGTACAGGAGACGGGTCGGGGTTAGCCTACAGGAGACGGGTCGGGGTTAGCCTACAGGAGACGGGTCGGGGTTAGCGTACAGGAGACGGGTCGGGGTTAGCGTACAGGAGACGGGTCGGGGTTAGCGTACAGGAGACGGGTCGGGGTTAGCCTACAGGAGACGGGTCGGGGTTAGCCTACAGGAGACGGGTCGGGGTTAGCCTACAGGAGACGGGTCGGGGTTAGCCTACAGGAGACGGGTCGGGGTTAGCCTACAGGAGACGGGTCGGGGTTAGCCTACAGGAGACGGGTCGGGGTTAGCCTACAGGAGACGGGTCGGGGTTAGCGTACAGGAGACGGGTCGGGGTTAGCGTACAGGAGACGGGTCAGGGTTAGGGTACAGGAGGAGACGGGTTAGGGTACAGGAGACGGGTCAGGGTTAGCGTACAGGAGACGGGTTAGGGTTAGCCTACAGGAGGAGACGGGTTAGGGTTAGCCTACAGGAGGAGACGGGTTAGGGTTAGCCTACAGGAGGAGACGGGTTAGGGTTAGCCTACAGGAGGAGACGGGTTAGGGTTAGCCTACAGGAGGAGACGGGTTAGGGTTAGCCTACAGGAGGAGACGGGTTAGGGTTAGCCTACAGGAGGAGACGGGTTAGGGTTAGCCTACAGGAGGAGACGGGTTAGGGTTAGCCTACAGGAGGAGACGGGTTAGGGTTAGCCTACAGGAGGAGACGGGTTAGGGTTAGCCTACAGGAGGAGACGGGTTAGGGTTAGCCTACAGGAGGAGACGGGTTAGGGTTAGCCTACAGGAGGAGACGGGTTAGGGTTAGCCTACAGGAGGAGACGGGTTAGGGTTAGCCTACAGGAGGAGACGGGTTAGGGTTAGCCTACAGGAGGAGACGGGTTAGGGTTAGCCTACAGGAGACGGGTCAGGGTTAGCCTACAGGAGACGGGTCAGGGTTAGCCTACAGGAGACGGGTCAGGGTTAGCCTACAGGAGACGGGTCAGGGTTAGCCTACAGGAGACGGGTCAGGGTTAGCCTACAGGAGACGGGTCAGGGTTAGCCTACAGGAGACGGGTCAGGGTTAGCCTACAGGAGACGGGTCAGGGTTAGTTTACAGGAGGAGACGGGTCAGGGTTAGCCTTCCATGACTCCAGGTTTTCCATGAGCGTATGAACTCTGGTATAATTAACCATTAACGTGGATAATTTATATTCCAAGATCTGTCTGAGCGAGAAAAGCTCCTTTAACTTATAGCAGAATGTTTAACAGGTTTATTATGAATATTACATTTCCCATGAATGTAAAGTTGTTTAACTATAAAAAATCAAAAGGAAAGTTGTATTTTCAGATATTTCTGGCCAATGGAAACTAAGAGGAGGAAGAGAAACCCAAAAGGAGAAGCAACGGAGAAAAGGGTGTGAAATGATGTCATTATTACCAAAGAGTGCTTCTTCCTAGAGCTCAGTTCAAAGGTCGTCTGGTACAGCATCTCCACGAAGTTCTTCAGACACGGCACGTTGACCTCGTTCTTCACCGCCTGAGGAGACAAGCGCTCGTCACACAGCGACAGCTGACGGAGGAGGAGGAGGTCAGAGGGTTTACTCACCGCCGCCACGGGGATCAGGATCTCCACGAAGAGGCCAGCCAGGGCGTGCTTTATGTCCTTGTCCTTGACCTCCAGGAAATACTGGGCACACTCCTGGGAGAGGGCAACACACACACACACACACACACACACACACGTGTGAAGGACACAGAATACACACAACACCAGCTGTATTAAGACGACAGGGATAATCCAGGCTCATCTTATGAACTGATGATTCTGGGGGTGAAAAACGTGAAGAAAAGTGTAAATGTGAACTTTAAAGAGTCGATTTACAGTCGATTCTTATATATATGGAAAAACTCAGTCTTGAATTAATGTGATCTCAATGCTACAAAGAAAATACAAAAGGGAAATCAGTTCAGGGACTTATTAATAAATAAAATGGAAAGAATGTATTAAGAATAAAACTCACTGGAGCTAAACATGTCCTGGATGTCCAGTCTACATCCAGGACATGGTAAAACCTTACACCCCAACTCGTGCGCTCCGCTCGGCTTCTGCCAATCGCCTTGTAGCTCCGTCACTGAGAGCTAAACACTCAACAAAGTCTCGACTGTTCTCTGTCCTGGCTCCTCGATGGTGGAATGAGCTCCCCATTGACATCAGAACATCAGAAAGTCTCTACATCTTCCGTCACAAACTAAAAACATATCTTTTCCGACTATACCTTGAATAAAGGATGTAGCACTATTGTAGCACTGAAATGGCTCTTACTGATAGCACTTTGTAGTTGAACTTTATTGATGAAATTGTACCTTCTTGATTCTTGTTGTTCTGATTCTTGTTTGTAACCGTAGAATGCACTTATTGTAAGTCGCTTTGGATAAAAGCGTCAGCTAAATGAAATGTAATGTCTAAACGATAGAGAAATATCTATATAGAGATATATCTCTATATAAATCTCCAACTCACACCAAACCCATCCATATTCATAGAGCTACAAGGAGAAATCATAATAGTAATGAATGAACGGTTTACCTGCATGAACTGGAACGAGGCCTCAAAGTCCTCCACCGGGTACATCTTCACCCGGAAGAACTTCATGCCCATGATGAGGGTGATGACGCTCTGCACCACGTAGGGGCTCTGCTCCTTCAGCCGGAGCTCCTTCAGCTCGGTGATGAACTTCTTCCTCACCGCCTGAAACCTGGGCGCACACACAGACAGACACACACACACATAAGCACAAGTACACACACACACACACACACAAGCACAAGTACACACACACACACAAGCACAAGTACACACACACACACACACACAAGCACAAGTACACACACACACACACACAAGCACAAGTACACACACAAGCACAAGTACACACACACACACACACAAGCACAAGTACACACACACAAGCAAAAGTACACACGCACAAGTACACACACAAGTACACACACAAGTACACACACACACGCACAAGTACACACACACACACACACGCACAAGTACACACACACACACACACACACACAAGCACACACACACAAGCACAAGTACACACACACACACACACACAAGCACAAGTACACACACACACACACACAAGCACAAGTACACACACACACACACACACAAGCACAAGTACACACACACAAGCACAAGTACACACGCACAAGTACACACACAAGTACACACACACACGCACAAGTACACACACAAGTACACACACAAGCACAAGTACACACACACAAGCACAAGTACACACACACACACACACAAGCACAAGTACACACACACACAAGTACACACACACACAAGTACACACACACACAAGTACACACACACACGCACAAGTACACACACGCACGCACAAGTACACGCACACGCACACGCACAAGCACACGCACACACACACACACACACACACACACACAAGCACAAGTACACACACACACACACACACACACACAAGCACAAGTACACACACACAAGCACAAGTACACACGCACAAGTACACACACAAGTACACACACACACAAGCACAAGTACACACACACAAGCACAAGTACACACACACAAGCACAAGTACACAAGCACAAGTACACACACAAGTACACACACACACGCACAAGTACACACACACACACACACACACGCACAAGTACACACACACAAGCACAAGTACACACACACAAGCACAAGTACACACACACACAAGTACACGCACACGCACGCACAAGTACACGCACACGCACGCACGCACGCACGCACACACACACACACACACACACACACACACACACACACACACACACACACACACACACACACACACACACACACACACACACACACACACACACACACACACACACACACACACACACACACACACACACACACACACACACACACACACACACACACACACACACACACACACACACACACACACACACACACACACACACACACACACACACACACACACACACACACACACACACACAGCGGGCTGTAAAGGCGGCGCTCAGCCAGCTTACTTGGACTGCGTCAGGATGCCGATGACCTCGGCGTACAGGTCTGCGATGATGTGCACGTTGCCAGTGTTTGGGCCACAGTACCTGTCAATCAAAGCATTCATCATCAAGTCTGAAACAAGTCAACATCTTTATTGTGCCAGGAAAATGCTTTTTTACAATTTGTGAAACATGTGGGAAACTTTTTTTTAACCATCTGTTAGGATAGTTTTTATTTTTAGTGGAAATTGTATCAACCAAACATGGAAAAACAAAGTAACTAATAATAAATACAATTAATAGATCCATAAATACACACCCTAACTGCAGACTAGTCCATGATAAAATAGGTTTTTCTTTAAGATCAAGTGTTTGTTGTTGTAATACTCTTGTTGGCCACAAGAGGCTGAAGTGCAGCAGCAGCACCTTTAGTGCCTCCAGTGAGTGTCAGCAGGTGAGTGAATTAAACTCACCTGGAAGGACACACAAATGTTTTTAGTCCCATTTAGACCATAGAGTAGAGGTGGTGCACTTCTGCCTCCTGTGGCCAGAATGAGTATTACAACAACAAACACGTGATCATATGACGCTGACAAAAAAACTTTTTCACACTTTAAAAAAGTTAGATTATATTGTTTTCTGACTGTCACAGCTGGGAAAACAAGCAGGTATCCATTATTTAAGTCAGATATACAATTATTTTATTTCCTGTTTGTATGACTTAAGAACAGGAAGAAAAGACAAAAGAAAATTTGTGAAAGAAGTTCTTTCATGAAAAAGTAATTTAGAAAAATGTTTCCGATCACACACAGAAGAACCTGCTCGTGAAAAGACAATCAGCATTCATTAAGTGGCTCTAATGACAGTTAGCAGCGACACAATGACCACGACGTCAATTGAACCATTAACACAAACGAGCCTCCATCAGCTGCTCTGACGCAGACTCACCCCTCTTTGTGTTTAAAGTGCTTGAACGCCAGGTTCAGGACGTCGTGTACGAGAACATCTGGCACCGGGTGAAGAGGAATCTGTGACGCAGAACAGGAGTCATGGGTCGGGTTAGAAGCTGTGACCTCGTTAGTGACCCTTTGTGTGTAAATTAATTAAACAGGGTTCATACACATTCTGACCAATGGACTTCCAGGACTTTTCCATAACTTTAAACCAGATTCCCATGACCAAACATTTAGTGAAATCTGGGTGTGTCCATGAAAAAGTGATAAAATGTAGTATTTAAACTAACAATGAGGATTCCAAAGCATACAGTATTCCTTAAAGGACACAAATGAATGAGAGACAATAGTTTGATTAAAAGAATAAACATTTATAGATATACTCAGCGTATGCCTGCTTATATTTTGAGTCTTTCTTTTAAAAGCATATTCATTATTTCAAACTCAGCGTAAATGAACCACATGAACACATGAATATAACACATTTACATGACTTTTACTAAACTTTGGGGATTTTAGTTTTTTCAAGGACTTTTCCAGGCCTGGAAATAACCATTTTATAATTCCATGACTTTTCCAGGTTTTCCATGACAGGTGTTTAGGTGTAAACACGGCGGACAGCTCACCTGCTTCAGAACTTCCACTGAAACTAAACAAAAAATGAAATCTATGGATAAGTCCCGGCGCTCCAGAAGGAAATCTTTGTCCCGGTGCTGTTCGTCTCTGCAGAGCGGAGAGAAGACGGTTACGACGAGGAAGAAGGAGTGAGGAAGAGGAGGAGGGAACGAAGGCGAGCGGCTCACCCTTTGGACTTGGTGCTGGAGCGAGGCCGGTACTCGTAGGACTCGTCCTCGGTGCCGCTCTGCCTCCGGTACCAGTCGAACAGCGTGCGCAGCAGGGAGGGCAGACAGTGTTCTGCTATGGAGCTCATAGAGCTTATTAACTAGAGACACAGGGGCTCAGGTTACAACAACGAACGCACACGTTAGAACACAATACACACGCTATAACACAATGATACACACGTTATAAACACAATGAACACACGTTACGAACGCACACGTTAGAACACAATACACACGCTATAACACAATGATACACACGTTATAAACACAATGAACACACGTTACGAACGCACACGTTAGAACACAATACACACGCTATAACACAATGATACACACGTTATAAACATAATGAACACACACGTTATAACACAATACACACACGTTATAAACACGTTAATAAATGTTAATAAAAACGTTAATAAACGCATTAATACGGGTTACTAAACGTTATTAAACACGTTAATAAACACGGATCATTGTTAGACATCATGAGGGAAGGCCGTCCCATGAGCACCCATTTAAAAATGAACGTCACCCAGAAAAGTCTGGTCTTCACTCAGTTACAGAACATATAGCGAGAGATTCCTGCTAAACGAAGACAACGTCCTCATCGCAAGAAACGGATCACAGCGAGCGGTTCAGATGGTACATAAAACATGAGGGAGGCAGTGTGCATGTGTCTGTATTT
The DNA here is from genome assembly GCA_023566465.1 of Cottus gobio. Taxonomy (NCBI): domain Eukaryota; kingdom Metazoa; phylum Chordata; class Actinopteri; order Perciformes; family Cottidae; genus Cottus; species Cottus gobio. Next base: position 1,872,203 of record CM042217.1, read on the forward strand.
AAAGGGCCGGTGCAGCGTGAGGATGATGACGATGATGATGGATGCCGGGTTACGCAACGGCTCCCTGCTGCAGCGCTGTGGGGGGTTAGGGGTACACGGGAGGAAGGTGGAGGAAGACTACTGACCTGGTCAAACTGGGCATCTTCCCCTCTCTGGAGGGATCGGGACAGGGGTTTCTCCTAGAGAGAGAGAGAGAGAGAGAGAGAGAGAGAGAGAGAGAGAGAGAGAGAGAGAGAGAGAGAGAGAGAGACAGAGAGACAGAGAGCGAGAGAGCGAGAGAGCGAGAGAGCGAGAGAGAGAGAGAGAGAGACAGAGAGAGAGAGAGAGAGACAGAGAGACAGAGAGACAGAGAGAGAGAGAGAGAGAGAGAGAGAGAGAGACAGAGAGAGAGAGAGAGAGACAGAGAGACAGAGAGACAGAGAGACAGAGAGAGAGACAGAGAGACAGAGAGAGAGAGAGAGAGAGACAGAGAGAGAGAGAGAGAGAGAGAGAGAGAGAGAGACAGAGAGAGAGAGAGAGAGAGAGACAGAGAGACAGAGAGACAGAGAGAGAGAGAGAGAGAGAGAGAGACAGAGAGAGAGAGAGAGAGAAGAGAGACAGAGAGACAGAGAGACAGAGAGACAGAGAGAGAGACAGAGAGACAGAGAGAGAGAGAGAGAGAGACAGAGAGAGAGAGAGAGAGAGAGAGAGAGAGAGACACTCTCTCTGAGTGAGGGCGTTGCTGGTTCAGGTTGCACAGCAGTCGTCCAGCAACATGCCTGAGTCAGCAGGAGACGAGTCGGCTGCACCCAATGTTGTTGTTTCATACATTCAAAGCTTCCATAAGGTTTTTATTTTTATATAAAAGCTTCAGATGTCTGGCATCAGATTTTATGAGGTCATCAAAAAAAAAATCTGGGGGATTTTATTATTTATATGCAAAACATTTTTTATTTTTATTTCTCATACTTTTTTTTATGTTTCTATATCTCAATTATAGTTTTTTACTGGTAGTATCTTATTTTGCATCTAACATTTTGGGGGATTTATTGTTAAAAAATATATATATTATTCTCATACTTGTTTTTATGGTTTCTATAAAAACTCATTTGTATCTCCAACTTTGAGGTATTTTATTATTATAGATTTTTTTCTTTTTTGCAGCATTTTGAGCTGCATTATAAATACATATATTATCATTAACAACAAAGATGATCTTTCCTCTCACCAGCGGCTCGGCCATCACCATCTCGATCTTCTTCTCGGCCAGCACGGCGAACTCGGCGAACAGACTCTTGATGACAAACTCCCCGGGCTTCAGCTCGGGGTCGATGGTGATGCTGGACATGGCGGCGGCGCTGTGCTTCTCCCACGAGACGGGGGTCACCGAGGAGGGGGGGCGGCGCCTACTGAGGCTGCTGCTGACCGGCGGGGAGGCTGTGGGGGGGGGGGGGGGGGGGGGGGGAGGTCAAGGGTGAAGAAATAATAGTAGAGTCAAAGCAGCGTGGGATCGACTCACTGACTGAAACGCTCTGATATCAACTCATTCTCTGAACCCTCATAGCAGATACAGCCTCAAAATCACCTTAAAAAACAAAAATCTGGTTAATTACAAGAAGTCGTTTCTTTTTCTCCATCAACACACAAAAAGAAATATCTAAAAACGTTTAAATCTCCTGATGGT